>NEEE01002054.1:1097-11337 GCA_002278615.1 Pogonus chalceus
TATATTTGAGTATCTCGGACCAAAATAAAACCGATAAATAAATAAAATTTTAAATTAAAAATATTTTTTTAATATTTTTTATATGATATTCCGTATAATCACCAGTAAAGTATTATTTCTCGATGCTCGATTTCAACTAAAATTTGATACAACATAGCCCTTGTATTATCAATTAAACGTACATAGTTAAAAAAATCATACAACAATTAGTAAAGACAATAATTAGAAAAAACTATCGAAAAATTCAGTTTATGGAGAATGGGTGCACCTTAGAAGTTGAATTTAGACAACCAGCATATGCTCTGTCTCTCTTCCTCTTGAATACATGATATTCAATATAAATCGTAACGCATCGAAAAGGTTCGAGCAGGTAAAAAACTCAATGGCATTGGCCTTCAATGTTTCACGAATTAAAATAAAACAATGAATTTTATTTGAAATAAATTAATATTATATTATTAATTATATATTGGCAGAATTGTTAAATTTTTCTGCGATTATTGATACAATAAAAATACATTTAGTACATTTTATAGTTACAATAAAAAGATCTCTATATACAGTGGAGGACAAAAGTATTGGCACACCCATAATATACGAATAAAATTATAAATAAATGGCACACAAGTAAAATAATTAATTTAATCCTTTAATATAACTATTCTCCATTATGGAAAGATATAATTTACAAAAAAAAGTTATAACAAAAACAAAGTACTAATTCAAAAATCACCAGATAATTAAAAATATCCCAGTTTTCTAGGGACAAAAGTATTGGCACACTATGAATTAACATTAATAATTTTTGAAAAAAACAAGTTCTTAATATTCTGTCGGGCAGACTTTATGTTTTATGACTTCTTTTAATCTATTTTGCGTAAAAAATATAAGTTTTTGCGTTATATCTGAACCATTTTTTTTTTTTTTTTTCATTGTTAAGACAGTAGTTTTTTAACTGAGACTTGCTGGAAATGTTAAGTTTTCTCATCCGTCTTTCTAATTTTTCCCAAAGATATTAAATGGGGTTTAAATCAGGTGATTGTGGAGGAGTCTGTAATATATGGAGAATGTTGTAAATAATCCACTGACGGATTATGTGGGCGGTTTGTTTGGGATCATTATCATGTTGGAAATAAGAATCATCACCAAGTCACAATTTTTCTGACCTTTTTTTAAAATCTCAAAATCAAAATGTTATCGAGTACTTCTGGTATGTATTGTAGAGTAAAGTGGCAATTAGACAGTTCTAATAAAACAGTCCTGAAAAGGGACTCTCAGAAAAAATGAGATACACAGAGCTGTCTTTTAAAAAAATGACTTATGGAATCAATGCTATAGAAACTTGAGGTCTGGTCAGTTCAAACGTACTTAAAATTGATCCAATTTAAGAAAAAAGGCAAGAATATAACCTTACGTTTGGACCAGATTTTTCATATGTTCAGTATTTTGTCAATATCTTGAAAACTACGATAGATGTTAAAAAACGGTCTACGGCATTATGTTTTTCATAAAATTATCTGCAATAGTGTATTCAGTTCAGACGTACTTAAAATTTGACCAGAAAGGGAAATGGTTCTCCCACAAAATATTTATTTCGAAAATTCTTATTTATGTTAAGACTTATCAATTTGTAAACCTTTGAATATTATTATTGCGATTTACAATTAACCATTTAAGCAGTTAAAATTATTTTAAAAAGCAGACTCACTGAAAGACGGAATTCGAATTTGCAATAAATTGTACATTGAATTTGACAGACGACAAAGAAGAAAGAAAAGAATGGATGGCGAAACATCGAGAGATGCTGGTTTATCAGCTAAAGAAGAAATAGAAAGAGTTATGAAAGGGACGGTCGACCGTCTATTAAATGAATTAAAAAGTAGAAGGGTTCGTTTACAAGAAATAGATGGAAAGTTTGGATTTCTTCTTGATATGGAAGAGAAGCCAAAAATAGCTACTTGAAAGAGTGTTCTTAAAAATTTGGAGAAGCCTACAGTTGTGATGTGGATGGGCAAGAATTACATGAAGAAATTTTAGATTTTAGAATGCTGCTAACAACCCGTACCGAAAAAATATCAAGCCCCGAGCAATTTCTTAATTTTATTGTTCAGTATGGAGATGAAAACGTTTTTCCCAATGTACGTATAGCGTTGCAAATATTGCTTACAATCGCGGTTTCTATTGCCAGTTGTGAAAGATCATTTAGCAAATTAAAATTGATACTTTCATATTTCAGAGCCTCGATGGACCAAAGTCGATTATGTGATCTTGCTTTACTGAGCATAGAACGAGAAATGACCGAAAAAATTGACTTTGATAATATGATTAAACAATTTGCATCAGCTAAAGCAAGAAAGATAAATTTGTAATAAAGTATGTTAATAGATTTAATTTGTGTGCTTTTTTACCCAATTTTTAAGTATTTTTCTTTAGAAAATAAAACAAAAATAACAACCTATAGCCCGAGAGGGGCGCAAGATTGGTGTTTGCCATAGGCGTCATTTATTCAAGGTACGCCTCTGATTCTATGTACATATATCTACATATATTTCTCCATTTTATTTCAAATAATTAATATTACACATAATTATGTGTTGCTGAGTATTTACAATTAAAATTATATATCATTAAATGAAACCATTTTTAATATAATATAAATTTAATAATGGAAATATAATTATAAATTTTATTTAAATGTTTTTTTATGCGTCTAACATTTGTTTTTTGGTTTCAATTTTAGTTTTGCTATATTTGCAAAGTATTTCACATATTACTGACCTAAAATCTAAGACTATTTGTGTTTTCAAAGAGTTCAAATAAACGCTATGATTTATTTAATTTTATATTTGATAGTCACGAAATAAATATCTGTAACTCATATTATAATTGAGTTAGATTTAAAAAAAAAGTATACTATGATTATCACTTAATTTCCGTTTCCACACTTGTGAGTTAATTTATATATAAAGTTTGTTTGTTATTTTCATCAGATTTGCAAACCACAGAGCGTGTTACTTTAATTAAAGACACACGAAGACCTCACAAACAACTTCAACAGGTTATCTTAATATATTATCAATATAATCTACAACATACGGGAATATTTATTGTTTTGTTAAAGAATTTATCAATAATAACAAATGGTTAACAGCAAATAACGACATTAACAGAACTTTAATGTCAAATAAATGGTTTAAGAAAAGAAAAGAAAATAAAAGTATGAAAGTTTGTAACTGTGATCTCATTCGAAGATCGAAAATCTAACTGATAAATCAGGATAAAAAGTAGAGAAGTGACAAAATTTTTCTTTGTTTCATCCTAGTAACTTAACATCTGAATAGTTACTAACTTTGTTTCAACAGAACGACTAACTTTCGACGTAGGTGACCTAGAAGATTAATTCCCGGAAAGGAAATTGGGAAATTAGATACGTGTGCCAAAATACCCTCAGATTCTATTTTCACTCTTTAATTGTCGATATGAACACTTTTTTTTATTATTTCTACTTTAAATTTTAACTGTTTTATATTTAATTTTTATAATGAAAAAAATTTATTATAAAAAGATAATCAAAGCCAAAACTTTTAAAGCACTAATTGTAATGTTTTTATTACTTATGAAAAATATATAAACAAAATAGTTATAAAAATACGTATTAAACAAGCTGTGATATGTTGAAACCCCTTCCCACAACTTAATTAAAAACATATTTATAATACAGGGCCAACTTAAAAGTAAATCCCCTTTTTTTTTGCAAATATCATTTAAATAGCCTCTTATACTGAAAGTCGGACAAGCCTATCTCAGAAGTTGTAATTTAAACTTTGTGAATTTTTATTTCTATTTTTTTATTATTCAATTGCTTAAATTGTTAATTTAAAAAATATATCAGCTTAAGAGGTAAGAAATTTAAATTTTATTCAGAACAAAGTAGATAAAATGAAGAATTTACAATTTCCAAATTAAAATTAAACATTTTGAACCGTTTTAAATTTTACTTATCAATTAAGATATCGATCTAAAATATCATCTAGGGTTACAAAAGATGAGCTTCTCTAAAAAAAAAACCAGAACAGAACAGAACATTTGTGGTATATATTGGGAAGAAAAACGACAATTAGTCAGAGTTTTAATTTAAAAAAAGCCCTAAAAATGAGCTGTCTTTTTGTAAAAAGAAGCAAAATAGTTTACACTGTTAAATTTTTTTGTAGAATTACATTTTTTTTTAAAAAACAAAAGATGAGTAAAATTACAAATTAGTAATTTTTCAATTCATGTGAGGAGACCTATTAATATGAGTTGTAATTTTACAATCTTTATGTAAAAACGATACACGCATTGTAATTTCACTGAAACATTGATCGATATTCCATAAAAAGCTTTTCAGATTTACAAACATTACGTGTAATTTAATTTGTTATAATTTTTTGGAAAATCCCGAATTAATATTGTAATTTATATTACAATGAATTCATTGTAAATTTCAACATTTTTTAATTAATTACAAAACCATATATGAAAGTAACTAAACTAATAGAACCTCAAATGATTTATAAATTTACAATACTTTGCTCTTATATTACAGAACTTATTGGTTATGTACCGTATTGTAATATTACTATACATGTAATATGTGAAATTGGTAAACTAACTCTTAAAAAATGTTTTGTAATATTACTGTAATTATGTTGTAATATTATCAAAAAAAAAAAAATACGAAAAAAAAAGTTATATATATATAGTAAACTATACTCGATTTGAATGTTGATTAAATGTTTTACCTATCAACTTCCAATACATGTTTTAAAATTACTTTGGAAATTTTTAACAGCGTATCCACAAAATATTTGTTTTGAAAATTCTTTTATTTATGTTTAGAGATATCAATTTGTCTGATTTTAAATGTGAAATCGACTCTTATTATTAATGAATTTGAATAGACCAGAGAGTTTAGTTAGATGTTTTAAAAAATTATCTAAAAAAAGTTAAAAAATATTAAGACTTATTAGTGATTATTATTTCCAACAAGATAATGATCCCAAAGATACCGCCTACATCTTCCGTCAGAGGATCAATTATACTATTCTCCATATATTACAGACTCCTTCGCAATCACTTCACTTAAACCTCATTGTACATCTTTGGGAAAAATAAGAAAGAGGGGTGAGAAAACATAACATTTCCAACAAGTTTCAGTTAAAAGAACTACTGTCTCAAGAATGGAAAAAATGGTTCAGATATAACGCAAAAATTAGTACTTTCTACGCAAAATAGATTAAAAGAAGTTATAAAACATGAAGGATGCCCGACAGAATATTAACAACTAGCTTTCTTTTAAAATTAACAATGTGAATTCATAGTGTGCCAATACTTTTGTCCCTCGAAAACTGGGATATATTTAATTATCTTGTAATTTTTTAATTAGAACTTTGTTTTTGTTATAACTTTTTTTTGTAAATTATATCTTTGCATAATAGAGAATAGTTATATTAAAAGATTGAATTAATTATTTTACTTGTGTGCCATTTATTTATATTTTTATTCGTATATTATGAGTGTGCCAATACTTTTGTCTTCCACTGTATATTTAAAGTTAATTTTTTTGTAGGGAATAAATATTAAACAAATTCAAACTAACGATGTAAAACTAAATACTTGGAAATGATTAAAAAATTAAATCACAACAAAAAAAAAGAAAACAAAGCAAACACAATTAATTTAAAGTTCAATGTTAGTTCAATTTTTTGATTACATACATACATATGCGTGTGAAATCAATACAATTACTAGAATGCAAATTAAAAACAATAAACCTTTGAATTTTCAAATTCTGTTTGTTATCATAATAAACTGCTGAAAACAATTAGGAGATTTTATGTAAAAGTTTTGATAACGAGGTATAACTGCAATTTACTATACAAATGTTTCAATGGTTTCAACTTGTTTGTGCACAATCAACACGATAGGATTTTGTTTCAGTGCACCATATTTTTGTGGCACATTTCAGATTCCTTTTTAACAAGATTTCATAGTCATTTATTCTGATAATGCAATTGTTTTTAACATATTTTATATTTATTTGAAGCTTATGTTTTTTTTTTTTTTTAAGTTTTTAATCAAAAAATCAATTTATTATTGTAATAGTAAGTATCAAACATCGATAAAGAAAGATATGATTTAATCTAAATAAAACTTCCAAATACTTTAATTGAAATTTTCCTGTTTTCTTATCACCATGAGTATAAAAACAAATAATATTTAAGAATATTTAAATTCTCAAATTCATTTTATAAACAAAAGATATCATATTTATAAAAACTATGAGTTAAAAATTTACTTATCTGTGTTCGCTTTAATGAAATGCGAAACGATAATATTTTTAATTATAAATAATTTCGACATATTTCTTATACTATATCATATCATAGTAATGAGTAATACTTATGTTTCACAATAAATGAAATAACCAAAACTATAAAAAATAATCTTTGTGATATTTGTAAAAACAAATTATATTTTAATTGTTTTTATTTGTACAATTAAGCAACATTGAAATTGTTTTCATTTTATTGTTTTTTATCGTTTTTCTCTTTTCCATTATTATATTCCCTTGCGTAACATACTTATTAAAAGTTTTAATTATTTAAAATTCATCTGATGTTACCAATATTCTGAATTCAACCTTTAATTTGAAATGAATTCTTCGTAAATATGATAATATTTACCTTANTATTTGTCAAAAATGTTTAAAACAAAAAACAAAGCACCGAAATATCATTTCTTGAACACAACCTTATTGAAACTTCTAAAACAGTTTGTCTTTTCATTAAGTTAGTTTATGTTGAATATTCGAAGTGATCATAACAATTAAAGGTAATGTGTTTTAATTTTATTAAAATGGCAAATGGAAATGTATTTGATGATTTTAAATTTTATTCGAAGAATGTGGAAAATAAAGATGTAAGTTTTTAATATCACAATATATGACTTTACCTTAAATTTATAAATAATTATGTTTTTAATTACATCTTTTTTATATTTAATTCAAATAGTTTATAACTTATTTATTATCTTTTTTAGAAATCAATCTCAAATCTTATGAATACTATTCTTAACTATTTATTAATTAATATAGTTTTTTGTTTGTTATTTATATTTTTCTAAAATTGATTAAAAAACATTTTCTGTAAAATATTTATCGTTAAAATATAAATGTTATTTTTAGGTATTATAAGTATGAATAAATTACACGCTTCACTTAATACACGATAAGAATTGTTCTAGTAATTTTATAAATGAATAAATGTAAGTCTACCGCTAGACTTTATTTTAGAAAACGTAATAGTTCTAAGAAATTTCGGTTCTTATCTTCTGTTCAAGTATGCAAAATATTTTAATTATTATCGTATCTTTTTTCTTCTCAATTACCTGTTCTGTTTTCCTATCTCTTTAATGCATAATTCGACGAAAAAAAAAAAATGTTTTGATAATTACGGTTTAAATACAGCACGAAAATTTGTTAAACTAATGTACTTTTTATAGTTTCTGGGATAAATGAAAAGCTAAAATTATTTTTATAATAAAGTTGTCAATATATAAAATGGATTTTTTTTTCTAATATTAAGATTATATTAACAATAAATTAGGAAATCTTTTAACTACATTCAATTGTTTTCTAAAAAATCTGAATATACTTAAAATAATATTCTAACAATGAATTAATTAATATTTTGTCGCTCAACTTTTCAAAGTTATTATAACTTACAGTCGCCTGGCTTATAATACTCTCATTTAGGTAATTATAGACTTATTAACAATATGGGCTTTAAGGAAAATAAACAATCAAGTCCGTTCAAAAAGGAAATTATCATTAAATTAGGAAAAGATAGTAAACCGTACAATGAAATTGCAGTAATTCTTGAGATTACTCGTATTGGAGAAAGACATTTAACAATATCTAAAGCATGACCGGTGTGAAACCAGCAACAATTTTTCCAGCAACACTTCCCAAAATCCGAATTCCCACTCAAATACTAAATTTATCAAAACTCACTTAATTCTCATTAAAATACGATTTTTGCATCAAGGCATGCATACTTATTACTTTGTAAAGCATGATCTGATCGGCCCAATATAATACGAAAAAGTTAGAAGAATGTTATCAAACAAATTTTTATTCGGGAACCGTCAAGTACCTTAAAACAATTACAGCTGACCTAAAGTCTTCATTTGTGATAGGTATATTTTAAAGATATGTATGGCCCGAAAAAAAAAACATACATTTATAAAGTTAACCGAAAAAAGCTATTGGCATTCACTAAAAAGTACATTAATTATGATATAAGCTTTTAAAGGCAAATTATATTTTTCGATGGAAAGTAAATTTAATGTACAGAGATCGGATAAGAGTACGTTGACCTGGAAAAGAATAGATACCGATAAATATGTGGGCTACTGTAAAGCACGGCGATGGGGAGTGGGTCATGATTTGAGAATTTATATCGTATGAAGGATGTGATAATTTAAAAATCATAGACGAAATAATAGATAAAATATATTACCTAAAAGTTTTGAAAAAAGCATGATATTGACCCCAAACAAACGGCATACGATATTCGACAATGAATTTTATTCAATGTACCCCACTTTCCAAAGACTACCTCGTAACTCCAGACCTAGACCCCCATTAAAAATTTCTAGGCAACATTACAAAAAAAAAATAATACCTACTAAAAATAAACTACAACTAATTCTTAAAGAAGTATGGCAAAAAAAAGAGCCGTAGCGTGGGTTGTGCGAGCGGTGCCCCGGCACCAGGCGCCGAATGAGAAAAGCGCCGAAAGATAAAGGTGCAGAAAGACAATTTTTTTATCCTTTTGCACCGGGCGCCAAAATATCACGCTACGGCTCTGGCAAAAAGTCCCTCTCATATTACAATAAAATTTAAAATCATTAAAATAGTGGAAGACAAAATATTATTTAATTGATTTTTAGAGTGTATTCAGATTTTTGCAAAACAATTAAACGTAGAAAATAGATTTTCTTACTTATTTTAAATATAAATTCAATTGAAAAAAAAATTCCAATTTACATATTGACAACTTAATGAACTTTGTTATAAAAATAATTTTATCCCGGAAACTATAAAATTCACATAGGATCAATAAATTATTGTGGTGTATTAAGACTTTTGCAAAGCACTGTATATTTATAATTATTGAAACTATGGACACAGGTGCGAAATTCTTAATTCGATTTAAATTACCTTACTACTATAATTGGAGATACTATCACAAATAGAAAACTCTTTTTAAAAATAACCTCTAAAAGGCTGGTAGTAGGATTGAGGTCAGAATTGAAAGCAGGCTGTCAAAATTTAGTTATCTAATGAATATGTCTGGGACAGCTCGCTTCAAATTCTGAATTCAATTGATTCAAGGCCTTTCAAATTAAAAGTTTAGAAATTGATATTAAGAATAGAGTTCTAGTAAGTGGAAGAAAGGTAGAAAAAAGAGTTTTGTTACCAGATCTTCTTAAGTTACATACTTCTAAGTAATGATAAATTAAAATTATAGTTTGAAATATAAATATCTTAATTATATATAGTGTTCGATGCTCAGTTTTGTTGTAGGAAAATGATACACGAAAAATTGTTTGTCTAAATCTGTATTTTATTTTCTGTCTGCATACGACTGTGTCTTAATTGCAAGTCTCTGACTTTTCTCACCTCTGTCTTACCAACAACCCACTCATTCCCATCTTACCCTTAAATTCATATTTATTGTGGTGGGGAAAAGTGGTAGAAATGGTAACTAAACTTTGGCGGTAATTGTGCAATATATAGTTTCAAATATTAAAGTTACCTCTTAAAGAACTACCACTTTAAAGTTGTGATAAAAGATTTTGAGAATAGAACCCTAATTGTACAATATATGAGCCTGATTTTTATATCTTTATATAATTAATAATTATACTAAACAAATTGATTTTCTTAATCCGTTGATTTTAGTAACATCCTGAATAGTATTTTTTATAAATAACTATTATCAAAGAATAATTTTCAAGCTGTTAAAATCAAACTTATTGTTAAATCAAAGAGAATAATACTTCAAAATAAAATTCCACAATCATTAAAACTTTTATCTTCCTTAAAATAATAATATACAAATAGTTTGTAATAGTTATTTGTGTATTAAGAGCGCAAAGTGGGACATTGTCGATTGAGAGATTGTTGCCGCGC
>NEEE01002054.1:36602-63556 GCA_002278615.1 Pogonus chalceus
AAAAAAAAAAAAAAATACGAAAAAATAGTTTTTATCAAAGTTACCTGAAATCGGTAATCAATATTATTGGATGAAATTTTATCAGTTCTTATCAATAAAAGGGTTGGGCCGTATTCCTATAAAACGTCCAACATTCTGAAGTGACAAATAAGTTGTTCAATACATCGTAACTAGTGCTTTAAAAGAAATATATCTGAAGATATTAGTAAAATATTACAAGTTGGTTTTAAGTTGGAAGAGTAGACCTGACACTTTTTGTTCTTTGCCAGATCTAACCCTTCCAGCTCAGAGCCTTCTTTAAATTCATCGAAAAAATATCGAAGTATTTATTCCTGAATATTGTGACGCTTTAAAAAAAATTTGAGTTTGAGAATAAAGTGGAGCAGTGGTCTCTGCACTACATTTAATAGTGAGATTCACTCCTCCATTTTATTTCTTTCACTTTAATCTACGGACAAGGAACAAGTTTTATTTCGGTATTTTCTTGTGTTAACATGTCTAATAGAACTTTACTTCAAGTCAATTATTTTGTGAATTTGTGTTATTAAGTATTTAAATTTAATTCAGTGCTTTTTTTTTCTGCAACTATTTATATTTTAAATATTGTATATTCTATCTGAAATGTATATAATTTAATTAAAATAAAATTTTTAAATATATTAACATTTTTTTTTCTGTAGATATAATCTCAACATAGGAATATTTTATCTAAAAAACTCATATATTTGAATAAACAAAATTTATCTATCAAAAAAGATACGGTACATCAAATATTAATAAATTAATATTTGACTTTTGTAATATAATTCAGAAAATTTAATTTTTACGAATTCGAAATGTTTAAAGTTACTTGCGATAACTCTTTAAATAAATATTTTGATAAATAAAAGATATAAATATACAGCTTTATTCTTAAGTACTTTATAACAAATATATATGAATTTTATATATTCTAATTCTTATAAAATTAATTTTAACTTTAGTAGTAGTATAATAAACTAAAAAATAGAAATATATTTTCTTGCTATAATTTTTTATAAACAAATTGTATAGTTATAATATTGTACACAGATTGGCTACGTGGATTCAAAATGTATCAATTCGTTGCTTACTTTGGAACATTTAAGTCTTATGTGCCAAGCAAAATCTATTAAAAAAGAAGAAAAACAAAATGGAATTATTCAAAAACAAAAAAGTCCGCGTCATAAAAACAGTCGAAGTAATTCTCATAGCCAACTACTTCATCATAATTTAGCGTATTTTGGTAAACATATGTTTGCTTCACAATTCGGGCAAAAAACTTATGAGTAAGTTTCGCTAATTCGATTAAAAAATGTATTTATTTAAAAAAAAATATATTTTTAGACAGGAATCAACACCACTTATAGATGATAGAATTCATCATATTCCTTTTAATTTTAATTTAAATAATATTCTTCCTATATGCCAACAAACTGAACTTTTATTTTCCATGTTTATGGAAGGTAAGTATGTCTGCATAAAATAAAAAAATGAAATGATATTAAATTATAGTTATTATTCGTGTTTGCTGTATTTTTATTAAATTATTATAATAAGTGCTCTTATTAATTATTGATATTAAATTTGCTTTACCTTCAAGCGGTCGCATGGGATCGGTTTTAAAAGAAATAAAATCATTCATTCTCATCACATATATTTTCCATTTCCAGTAGCCTATTATAAGTTAATTATGCACATAAGAAACTATATTCCAGCCTTACCAGTGCTTTTAACAACGCGCTGCTGTTGTCGAAAAAACTTTTTGATTTTATTTCATGTTTAAGTAAGATTTGCGTCACCAAATTGTTTTCTTTTTATCCAAAAATAAGGTATCTATGTATAATTAAACCTAAAATACGTAGATAAACACAGACAGATGATAAAACTTCTGTATTTTTTATTACTGGATATTGTCAAACTTTGATTTAATAATTTTGATTTTATTTTAGAATTAAATACAATTTTCAACAACAAATAGTTTCCTAATCTAAAGATAATGTGTTAAGGTATAAAAAATACATTTTTTTTAATTAATTCAAATGCCTAAAATATTCAATATATCCTTAAAAGCTACGCGCGACCGCTGCTATTACAAATGACTCCGCACCCGCTTGAAGATAAAAAGTATATTTTATAATAGCAACAAAAAAATCTTTTATTTTAATCGAAATACAAGTATTACTAAAAGAAATATAAAATTTTATATACCTTTGATAATTAT
Source organism: Pogonus chalceus (assembly GCA_002278615.1). NCBI lineage: Eukaryota > Metazoa > Arthropoda > Insecta > Coleoptera > Carabidae > Pogonus > Pogonus chalceus. Next base: position 38,845 of record NEEE01002054.1, read on the forward strand.
CATTTCCTGGAATATAAATGTTTATAGTAGATATATTAATTTTATTGTTTTAATATCATATTAACCTGTAATAAAATTTTATATCTTTTTTATAATTTTAATATCATTACAATATTTTATTTTATGCATGACAGATAATATTAAAAAAGGAATTAAATAATAATTCATTGCAGATGAAAGCATTAGTGTTAAATGTGAAACTGGATATGATAGGCCGAATAGACTTTTATTAGATTCGATTCATGAACATTTACAACTTTTACATGACAGTGAATTAAATATAGGTCAAGAAGATTCTCAACAGTTTTTAAAATTATTATATAATAAACATAATTCTAATCACTTGAAACATCATTGTCCTCTATACCAGTGTTTGGAATCATGTAATATTTCTAAATATTTCTTTTTATAAAGTCATATTAGATACCAATAGATATTTAACTGGATATGTTTTTATTTTCGTATTAAATTGCAATTTGAGTTTTTATTATCGTTATTAAACAAAGAATTAAATAAATATATAAAACTTATACACAAAATTAGATAAGAAAAGGGAATTTTCCATGATATTTATATAAAATCTTTTAGGAATAATCTCATATAAACTCAACTGCAATACATCGAAATAACATACTGTATTTTCATTTGTTTGTTTTCAATTTGGTTTCAACTTGTTTATTTAGGATTTTTCAAGTAATCTAATAAATCGAAAAGGTTTAATTAATTAATCTAAAAGTAACCTTGAAATGTTTATATGTACCCAGCAATTTACTGGATTAATTACAGTAGAAATCGGTTGGTTGGTCCATAGAAAATTGTACTGCAGTAGTACCGGAAATAACGACATCAGTTATTACAACCAATCTGTTTTACAACATTATTTTTATTAAATTTTGTAACTGAATTCAACTTTTCATTGCTGTTAGTTGTGCACTAATAATGTAATGAAAAATTCTAACTAATTTTTATCTTACATGTTTTAAATAAAGCCCCAAACATTTTCAATTAATTATACTGTACTCCTTATTAATATTATTTCGCAAGCTTAAGCTTTAAAAATGTTTTACTAAATTATTATCTTAATAATAAAAATATTGAGAGAAACGTTAAAAAAATTTAAAAATTGATCAACAGTTTCTAAAAAAGAATCAGAAACATAAATGGCTTTATTTATTTATTTTTTTTTTAATATTCAAAACCAAAATTATATTTCTACCATTGAAAGAATTTGTAAAATATATTTATTGTAAATACAGATATGAAATTTTAATTTCTTAAAATGTATGCATATAATATTTGATTTATTTTGTTTATCTTTTATTTTATTTGTATTTCATTTAAAATGAAATAATTAATATAATATGAATAAAATAAATTTTTTCGTGCGGCGTCGTTATAAACGGTTTCTACTGTATATTTGTTGTGTTTCACTTTTCAATTGGTACAAACTGACTTAAGATCAATTATTGATCTTTAAAATGTTTTTATTTTTTGTAAATTCAAATATGTTTTGTTACTATTTTTATTTATTTTTGTTTAATTAAATTGTTTTTAAACAATTTATAAATGTTTTTTTAATTTATTTTGAATTGTGAAAAATTGTTATTTTTTCTATTTGCTGTAAATTTTTTTTCTTAATTAATCCAGATTTATTTATCTAAACATCAGTTTTACTGAGTTTCCCTTTTATATTAGGTAAGTACATATGCATATGAATATTTTTTTCATTTAATTAATTTAATTTTATCTATTGGTATCTGATATTAATAAAATATTTCATTTGATTATTTATCTAATTTTTAAATGCATATTTAGACGCAGAAGAAAATTCTTCCGGCTATATCCCTCAATGGCGTTGTTTTATTAAAGGAATATCAGTAACTCATGTGATTTTAACATTTGTTCCTGCAAGTTTAGATGATTTAAAATTAATAGTACCATCTATAACTACTTTAGACAATCAAGAAAACAATTATTCTCAACTTCAGGCTCAAGATTCTTTATCAGAAGAATCAGTACTATTAGGATCAATAAATTTTACAATGTCAGATTATCAAGATGATGAAAGATCAATTTATAGTGATCAAAGTGATTATACCCCAAAATATGATCATTTAATTTTACCGTTATTTGTTTATGATTGCCCGTTAGCTGTACTTATTAACTCATATGTAAATGTTGATAAAAAAGCACAAGAATATTTTTTGAAAGATGTTTATGAAGATCATACTTATAAATCAACAACTAACTTTGAAGATGATTTTTTACAAAGAAAACGAGTTGCAATGGCTCACAGAAGTCCTGATCATAAAAGTGAAGATTCTGATATAGATGATTTAAATTCATCAGTACGACAGCATTGTAAAACTTTAACTTTAGCACATTCAAAATGTTTTGTTGTATCTTTGTTTAAGTCTCTAAGGTTTAAAATACCTATTCATAGTTCTGATGTTCAATCAGCAGTTGATCAATGTGAAGAAATTGTTGATGAAATTGATGTTACGGAGTATTTACAGGTATTTTATTTAAAACAGTNTCAGAAATTGATTTAAAAGCAATAAGTCAAACTCCGGAGTGCGATGAATTAAAACCTCTTCATAAATTAATTCAAGAAAAGTTTATGAAAATAATTAAAATTGCATTTCAACCAATTCCATCAAATACTGAATTTTATTTTTGTTCGCCTTGTATAACACCAGATAAAATGGTAAGTTTAAATTGATATTATTTCATGATTACGAAACTCTTAATTTATTTTGAATGAACTTTAAACACCTGGTAGTACGATGAGATCAAAATTTGAAGCAAACTTTTACTTATTTTAAATAAAAAATTACAGTTTCTTAATAAATGTGACTTAAGTCCCAATTGGGACATAGAATTTCAAATTCTGAACTCACTTGCTTCAAAGTCTTTGAAATCAAAATTTTTGAAAATAGTATTGTGAGTAGAAGGAGAAGAAATAATAGTTTCATATTTTATTTATATTATTGTTAAATTTATGTAACTTCTAGGCAACTATTGATGAAGATAGTGATGACGAAATGTCGTCAGCTCCTTCAGAAATAATTTTCAAATCAGATCAAGATAGCTTAAGTCTGGATGAAGCAAATCCTTCATTTGTTAACAAAAATGTTACCGGAAATAATACTGATTTTGAAGCTGATGAAATATCTCCTTTATTTTTACAATTAATGTGTACAGTTCGTATTCAAAGTTTGGTATATTCAGTGCCTGTTAAAGTTTTACCTACTTGTTTAGGTAAGTTATTTACTAAATACTTCTTCTATATTATTTTTCATTTTTATATAATATGCAAGAAACTAAAGGTATTTAAAAATTCTACTGTATCTATATTTGATATTATATATAACTAATTTTAAACCAATATTATACAATGGCTCAAAATAAAGCTTGTACATATTGTTATTTTCATACAACAAAAAAAAATTGAAATATTTCTATTAAATAAAAACGGTGACAAAGTAAAACTCATACATTTTAAATATTTTCTGAAGATCATCATTTTGATATTAATCTAGCTGAGAAAAGATTATGTTTTGTATTCAATGCATTAAAATCTTTCCGAAACTTTTATTAGACTTTAAATACAAAAATTAAAAATAAATCTGCCGAGAGATTAAATATCTATTAATGTAAAATATTTAGTTATTTTTCATTTTAAAAGAGTAAATGATACACACAATTTATAAAAAACAGTAATAAAATCCGATCTACAATACATTACATAATAAAAATGTATAAAGAAAGTAATAAGACGGCTTATAAGATCCCGAGAAAATATCATAAGATCGTAGAATGGCATAATTTAAATAAATGTTTTGAAATATTTGCTGTACGAGTTTGACTTTGAATCACTGTATTTATTTTAATGATTTTCAATAACTGGCATAAAAATGATTTAGAGTATTTTGGATATTATATAAATGATTGCTTTTACTTTTACACTTTTAAATATAAAGTGTTTAAATAATACTAATAGAATAAAAATATTTTAGCTGAAATAGTTGATAATATTAATCATAGAAACAATAAAATAAATGTTTCAAATTTGCGTATTACTTTGGATATAATATGCTTAACTCTACCTCCAAATGTACAATCAGTTATAAGTGAATCAGCTTTAACTGGCTTAAGAACAACATCTTTTTGTTCGGGAAGTAGTCCCTTACAAGCTGTTAGTACTAGTTCTGATGTCAGTATGGATTCAAATGAGTAAGAAATATTAAATTTTTATTTATTTCTTTAAATATCAAAACAATGTTTTTATTACTTCATAGCCATGGTGATACAATGTACAGTTTAAATCATCTCCCGGAATTTCAACAAATCACTATTAAAAATTTCAAAGAAGAAGTGAAATGGCTTTTAAGAGATGAAATTGCTACGGCTTTATTAGATCTTGAACCAGTTTCAATGGAAACTCTTAATATGGTTATTGAACATGTTGAATCAAGTACTTGTAAAATTTCTTGTAAAAAGGATATTATTCATTTGAATTTTGTTTATGGGGCTACACATAGTCGAAATAAATTTATACAGGTATTGAAAGAAAAATTTTAATTTCTATTTTAATATATCATAATAATACTTTCAGGAATTTAGAAAATTAACAGTAAATATGCGGGATGATATGTGTTATAAACTATGCGAAAACGGGGATTTATATTATTTAATAAAAAATCCAACTCAGTCTGAAAACAATTCACTTGTAGAAAGTTCAACAACGTCTTTATTTACATCTGAATCTGATCATAATTATAAAATACAAAAGGAAAAAAATATTTGCGAGAATGAGTTAATTTCAAACAGTAGTTTAAATGAATACAATGAAGATCAGCAACAATTTGATGAACTATCTAGTATACATACTTCCAATTCGGATTATATTTTGAAGAATCCGTTTTCGACTGAAAAAATTAAGTTTTTTCAGGGTAGTGAGTCTAGTATTACAATGAGTAGTACTGATGAAATGAAAAATTGTGAGTTAAAATATTTTACATTGAAATAATATATTATTGTTACGTATGTATTTATTATTTATTTTATTTTATCACAATTTGATTTATTAACAATAATAAATTTTTATTTAAAATAAGTCGGGTGTAAATGAACGATATAAAATAGTATAGTCGTCGCCACGAAACAGTGTAATTGCGTAACCATTGTAGCATAAATAATTCTTCGAATAAAGTTGCGACGAACTTCACATTATTAAGAAATATGTCAACTAAGCATTAAGAAGATGAAAAAGATAACGTATGTCGAAGTAAAATATTTGCTTATTATTGTGTAATTACATTGATTCGTGGCGACGATTATAAGAATAAATATTGTTAAATAAACTTTCTATAATTTTATACCATAGGTTACGATGATGTTATTAGTGATGATGATGAAGATTATGAATGGCTTAATCAAATTGATAAGAAACGATTAACTTTGCCAAATTTTTGGTTGATTTTACGATTGGAACAAGATACAGTTACAATTTATTTTCATTGCAGGTATTTAATCAGTTTATTATATGCATTATATTTTTTTTATAACAATATATAATATATTTATACTATAATTTTGAACATGCAAAGTTGATTTATAATTATAAAATATACATTTTTCAATTAAACTGAATATTTAATAGCAATTTATTTTATAGTATCAATATTTTTATAATAACTATAATAAAGGTTTATTTTATTTTAGATTTTTGGAATTAAAAACATCAAAAGTAATAAAATTTTTAAGTGTTCAAAAAAATATAGTATTAGGAATAAAAGATTTATGTAAAAGAGTAAATCAATCATTATTATTACAATATTTACACGATACAAGAATTTGTGATCGTTTATTAGAACCAGAAGATGATAAAAAAGATGTTTGGCATTCTGATAGTACTACACCAACTCTTACAAGAAATACATCTTTCGCTAGATTAAAAAGCGTTGATGGTAAAATTAATTAAATAAATTAAAAACTTCTTATTATAAATATAATTATTTTGCAGATTGTTTAACTGATGGAGTTGAATTTCATCAAGTTGCATACTTAGAAGCTTCTTTGAAATTTACTCCAGGTTTTTTTCGATGCAACCCTGTTTGGGAAACACATTTTTTGTTACATCCTAGGTTAAAAACTGGTCCTGGTAAATCAGGACTTTCAAGAGGAATTCAAGCTCTAAGAACTGTTTTGAATAAATTTTCAGTTTCGAATAGGAGTAATATGTTTGTTTATCAAGATACTTCGTCAAATGTATTTTATTTAAGGTAAATTTTTATATTTATATGCATGTTTATTGTTAGTATTCATAATTTATATGCAGGGATCGCTAAATTTCTATATAGCGAGCTGAATTTAGTAATAATATTTTATACTGTACGAAAATTTTCTCCTGTTTTGTGACCTAAAATCTATAATAAAATTAAGTAGCAGCCATTAATCTGTATTAAACTGGTCGATTTTTGTCCCTTTTTTCATTTTGAAGTGCTCGAAAAAATCTTAAATATTAATATAGTTAAATGAAAGTGGCCCAAACTCCAGAAAAAGTAGTGGAGATCAAGATATTACAAGCACAAATAGTTTCTGAGAAATATTTTCGCCAGTGAAAAGAAAGTGGTTTTGAGAAAAACGCTTTTAAAGTTTTAACACAAGTATTAATCTTATTTGAAGATTCTTAACTTTAGTCAACACTGCCAGTTCCTTACAATAGGCCCTTTTTTTAAATTTTAGAGATGAAACAAGACACTATAAAATCGGTTTTTTCAAAATCTAAACGACAATACTCCCTAAAATTAATACTTATAAATATAAAAATAAATTGAATTCATAATTAACTCATTAATTTTACAAACATCTATCAGAACTTATCTATAAGCAACGAAAAAACCTGAAAACCATGCTGGAAATTTTGAAATGCTAAAGAAACTCGCTATTTTTTAACGGGCCCCATCAAAGCATCTAGCGGGCCTCTGATTACCGACCCCTAATTTATACTATTTTAAGTCTCAAAATAAAAAGAAATAGAACAAAATGAATGCAAATGGTTTTCTTAACAATTTTTAATTTCATAATCACTTCGATTTTAAAATATTTAAATATACCTTTTATTTATATGATTATAGCAAATTAGAAGTATATCAAACTTAAATATTTGAAGGAAACTAAAAGTATTACTTTTAATATTCACTTTGAATTGAAAACTTGTTATTATCTATTTAATTATTAATTTAATTTTTTTTATAATATTTTAGATAAATATTAGAACTTTAAAAAACTATAGAAGAGCGTTTAAGTTAGATATAATATTAATATTAAATATTTATTTACAAATACTATTAAAATAAAATTTTCTCATTGCGTTATCTGCATCATAAAAAATATAATAACCCAAATGGATATGTATATATTAAAAATTTAATTAAATGATTAAAAAAATTATTTATTAATATTAAAAATAATGGTTAATTAATATAATACTTTTATTAATAATACAATATTAAATAATCACAAAATAATTGATTTTATTATTATAGACTGCATGAAAATGTACAAAGCTGTTCAAAATTAGTGCCATCGCGTTCTAAGACAGAAATTTCAAATGGGGTTGTATCAAGAAGTCCATCAATTGCATCATTACCTTTAGGACAACAAAAATCTTTTTCCAATTATTCTGATTATAGTTTAGCTTCAATGGTACATATAAATAAATATGAAATTTTTATAAATTGCATTTTAAAATGTTTATTTGCAGTCAGATATTCGACCTCGCGTTAGATCAATCGGTGAAAAAGAACAACGTAGTGATTCAATAGTAGAAGATACAATTATTTTAAAAGTTCACGGAATTACGGATGCTGGACCAGATGTGAAACGAGAATTAGTTCAAGTGCTTCAAAACCGATTAGATGATGCAGTGTTAGAAATTTTATCTATGATGCTTGCGCGAAATGCAATGTGTCCTTTAACACCAACAGATGTGCATTTTCTACAAAAACCTTTTAGACCCCCAGAACATATTGTTAGAGTAAGTTTGTTTTCAATTATTTTAAATTTTATTTAACTACATTTTTATTTATTTATTTATTCTAGTTAGCTGTGCCTGAACATGCTCTAGACTGTTTAGATGCATTTATACATTATCTTCGTCAAAATATTTTACAATTTTTAAATGTGCCAAAATATACTGATCCTAATAGTTATAATCATTTTAAGGTAAGCTTTTTTTTATTATATTTTCTTAAAAATATAGTATTATAAATTGTTTTAGGATTATTCCGATCCAGATAGCGGAAATAATTTAGTTAAAGACGATCAAATATTTTTATATAATCAAAGTCAAAATCCTTCATCTGGAAATCGAGGAATTGCTTGCGTATCTCTTGCAATCGTAACAAATAATAAAAATGTCGATAATGAAAATGAAGATAAAAATTTTATAAAATTTAATAAAGATGTTACATTTCACACTATTGTCCAAACACATATTATTGAAGAAGAAACAGGTAAGAATTTTTCATTAGTAATTCATATGAATATAATATAATTTTTGGTTTCGATATTCTGCAGAAAATCTACCAAAAACTTACTTAGAATTTCGAATTTGGAAACAAGGTCGAGTAAATTTAGACGCTCTTATAACAAAATTAAAATCAGCCGTTAGTCAAGGGATGTGGGATTTAATCAATGAATATTATTTTCTAAGAAAACCAATATGTTACGAAGAAGAAAATAAAGTTCCTGATGACAATGTTGCGTTTAATACTTCCTCACATTTAAAAAATGTAACAACAACTGTTTCCTCAACAGAAGTACAATTTTTAAAAGCTTGTAGAGTTAAACCTACAATTTCAAATAAAATTAAAAAGTTAGTTTCGCCTTTTTCTCGAGTGGGTAGAAAATTAAATAGTTCAAATAACACAGCACTACCTGTATCAGTTTCAACAAGTTTTAATTCTGTCGATAATTCATTAAAAAATTCAAATAGTTCTTTATCTTATACTGATACAAATACAACAAATACTTCAAGAACAGAAATTTCAAATTTGAAAAATTTGGAAAGTAAATCAAATATTATTTTAAATAAATTTGAAAAAGGGGAAAAAGGGAACGTACATGATTTATATTCGAATGTACTTGTTAAATGGTTTGAATATGGGATAGAATTAAACGTTCCTGCGTTAAAAAAATGCCATGTACCTTTGTCTTATCGACATCCTGTAAATGTTTGTGTTAGAGAATTACAACATATTGTTAATACTATTGCTCCTGATACTTCCGTTAAAGCTTTTGATTTACAATGTTGTCAATATAATGAAAATGATAAAAATGATATTGAAGTTTATGTACCGTATAATTCTTCACAAATGTCTATGAAATGTTTATTACTTGGTAGAAATTTCGAACAATGGAAAATTTGTACTTATATTGATCAACCTTTTGATTATGTATCATGGATTGATATGTCACTTTTAAAACATTATCAAAAGTTTTCTCCACATGTTGTTCCAACAGAAAATATTTTGTTACCACGACAAAGACTGTTTTTAGGAATTATAGCTAGTAATGAAGTAAGTTATAATATACGAGGGACGTCCAATAATTAACGAGACAAATTGATGTACAAAAAAAGTGTTTTATTCAATGACAGTGAAATTTACACTACTTTTATTTTTGTTTGAACGGATACTTTGTACAATATTTTTGACCTCTTCGTTGTTTTAGAACTTCTAGTTGTACAAAAAGTCTTTAAGAGGATGAGAGACCGAACAAACAAAAATCAATCTAGGCAAAGTCCGAGCTGTAAAGAGGATGTGGTAACACCCTTCAATCCAGCTCAGAATAAATGCGAATCCGGGTCTTGTGAATTTGTGTTAACTCTCTTGGAATCTATCTCAAATACGTTTTGCGATAATTTAGCACGTCATGAATGATAGAATGCATGGTTTCTATTATAATATTCTTCTTCTGTGGCTCTATAACCCAAGTGCGATTTTGGCCTCCCCTAATACTTGCCTCCATTTTTCCCTGTTCTTAGCCATTTTTCTCCAATTACTGATTTCTAACTTCTTGAGATCCCTTATTGTGTTGTCCATCCATTTGCTTCGTGGTCTCTCTATTAGTCTGCTTCTTTCTATTTTTGTTTCTAAAATTCGGTTTGTCAAGCGTTTTTCGCCGGTGGATAAAAAAAATCTTTTTCACTAAACGTTGCTCCTCCGATGTACACGTTTCAAACAAAGCTCACATTTTGAAATGAAAAAAAAAGATAATGTTTATATTCATTGTGATCGAAAATTTAAAGTGTTCTTAAAGTTTCTAACTTAATTCTCAAAAAGATTCATTGCTTTTGAATAAACCGTTTTTTCTGTACATAAATATGTCTCGTTAATTATTGAATGTCCATCGTATTTTGCTATATAGTATCTAAATAAGTTATCAATTACAGATGACATTCTATATGTATAATTGGTCAAAAGAGCGAGTTGATAAATTGATAATTCAATGTAATAATTTAGGACTATGGTTAGGAGCAAGAGCCAGTTTACTTAGCTCTGTAATATCACAAAAACGAGGATTATTTCATAATCAGTTAACATCTAGGAAATCTAAGGTAGTTATTATTACAAAATGTTTAAAATATATATGCGAACTTTTATTTAAAATTACAGATTACTTCAAACCCTTATTTAAATTATATTTGCGAATCATTGGATCATTTACATAGGTTCCCTTCAGGAACTGCGTCAAATACTAAAGATTGGAGTAACAGAAAATCGGCTCAAACAAATTTATCTGTACAAGAAACAACTTTAGATGCTTTTAGAGATGCTAAGCCTTATAGTTTACCAAATAAAAAATGTGATAAAGTTATGATGTATTCACAAGAAATGTATGATATTAAACAGCGACTTAAAACACAAATAGGTATGTTGTAATATTATTATTGTTTAAACATATATTTTTTTAAATTGTAATTGATTGTAGATGAAAAGAAAAAAATGCATACCATTTGGCAATCTAGAGGTTCTACTAAGAGTCTATTACAAACTCATATGTTAAAAAGACATGCTAGAACAATACATTATTGTCATACACCTTTACTATTTTTACCCAGGTACTTATTGATGAATCTATTATTTCATTTTGTTATTAATTTATATATTTTTTAATGTTTTAGATGGCGATTAATGTCAGCAGCTACAAGAGATCATTCATTAAGTGTAGAAATTGATGATGTTATTCATGTTTCACCACCAAACGAGACAACTGACTCAAAAATTTATGATGAAAAATGGCATGATGAATTATGTTTTAGTTTTACTAGAGAATACAAACAATATTTACAGATTCTTGGATTTGTTCCTTTAGAAACTGACGAAAAAAAGTAAATTAAAATTAATATTTATTTGTAAATAAATGAAACAAAACGTTCTGTTTTAGAGAGCAACATTTAATAAAGAAAACTTCTAATATTTGTTATGTTCAAAAACCAATGCTTGGTGGAATAATGATTTTTACAATAGAATTAAAAGAACCATTTTTTACTGTTAAATTACATGCAATTGAATGCTGTCGTTTACAACAAAAAGTTTCAAGAAATTTATTTAATCAGGTAAATTATTCAACTTAAAATTTATGCAATTAGTTAAGCAGAATACTTGTTTTTAGTTTACATTGAGTTTTATTGATGAATGTGACAGAATAAAATGTTTAATGCATTTACATTCTTTCACATATGATTTTCATTTACGATGTGTTCATTCATATGCCGGAAATAATACTGATGTTAAAATTGGAGCCGATTATCATTTAACACGATTTTTGGATGATTTTAGTAAATATTATCCTAAAACACCTAATTTTGCGAGAAACGTGGTCTCATCAGGTAAATATTACTACAAGATATTAAAAAAATATTTATTTTTAATGAAAACCGTAAATTTTAATTTTTTAGAAGTCATAATTATTAAGGATTTAATAACAGAAGGTCAACAATTATACACGTATCTTTTAAGTAACAATAAACAATATGGTATGCATGTATTATGTATGAAAAAAAAGGATGTACCTGAAGAAACTGATAATGATTTTGTTTTGGTCAAAACAACTAATATACCACAACTAATGTACAAAGATTCGCAAGATCGACAACAGACTGATGATTTTAATGTTATTTTAATTGTAACTAATTTAGGAGTTGCTCGTCAACCATATGAAAATATATTACGACTGAAATTTTACATTGTTGTCACTTCTCGAAGGTAAATTTTCATTTAATTATTAACATAAAACTTCAAGTTCTATTAAAATATAAATTTTAGAGAGATATATCCAAAAAGTGATGTAGAAAAGACTTTAGGGAAATTTCGTACAGTTTCCTCAACTGAGCCCAATCCAACATCAATACCTGATGTTCAAGAATCTCTCAGTGAAAATATAATGCCATATATATGTGATCCAATTATTACTGAAGTAGATTTAGAAAGTTCCCAAAAGACTGAATCTGTACGAACAGATTCCAATCGCGATTCAAATTGTAGTGATGAATTAGATGGACAAGATATTTCTAGACATAAAATTGTACCGCAAAATATCGGTTACATTGATACGCATGATCAAATTAAGTAATATTTTTTATCATATTTCATTATATTAATATAATATATTATTGAATTATTTTAGATTAGAATCAGTTAATTATCTAGGATATTATTCATCCCATGAGCAACTAATGCAGCAGCTTATGATGGATCAAGTTATAATTGCCCGACAACAGATTAGAACAATGGTAGCTCAAGGGATGGTTCATTGCCGAACACATTTACTTTGGAATAAATTAGTTTCTCATCAGGATTCAAATTATTTAACATTTGACGAATTTTTAGAACTTAGAGGTTTAGCAAAATTGGAAAATTTAATTGATTTTCATCCTGATTTAAAAATTTTATTAGACCATCCATTTAGTTGGTATCAGAGTTTAGCAAAGTTATTAATTACAAAATATAATGATCATCATAGAGTGTATGTATCACCTGATAATAGTGTGCAACATGTTGTAGTACTTCATCCAAGATATATAGGAACTTTTATGATGGTGTCTATGGATTTTCAAATGTTACGTGGTGTAAGTATTATACTAACTATTTCAACACTATTTTAATACTTTATTAACAAAACACTCTCAAAATATTTACATTATTACACTAACAATTTCAAAATGAACTGAACACAATTTACATATGATACTTAAACTACTACGCATGCGTAACAATTGAATATGTGCGCATGCTTATAAACATGTTTAAAAACATTTATTTTGTTTTCTTTATTTAAGGATTTATATGCTGCATCAAGAGAACCACCACAATTTGAATTTTGTGAAATGAGTAGTTTAGATCGTAAAGAATTAATAAATGGATTTATTAATTGCGTTGCTGCTCATGTCTGGTCAGGAATCGTTCAGTCTTAATACGTACAAATATAAAAATACAAATCATGTGCTATATTTACAAATTGGCTCAAATGTTATTATTATATATCTATATTTTTATTTGTGAACTTTTATTGTAAATATATATATATATATATATATTTGTTATTTTAATCATGGCTTTAATATCTAACCTTTAACCATTTTAATAAAAATTTTGATTAAATTTATATTTATGTTTGGCATTTTATTTTTATCCTTTTTTTTATATAAAACAGAATTATTTATTCAACATCTTTAAATTTAAGTTTATCTATTATCGATCTGATATTTCTGTTTCCCAAATAATCTTAAACAGCTATTAAAAGATTTAAATAGATAATACATAAATTATAATAATTTTTTTTATGCGAAACTATTTTTTTAAAATGTAAATATGCTTTTTAAATTAAATTTTTATTAACATATGTATGTATTCACAGAAGCAATATTAAGGCGGATGTTAGGATATTAATATTTTATTCACACATATAAGACGAATTGCAATCATATTACGGTACTTTGTTATTTTTATTATTAAGATGAAGAATTTTATCAGAAGTAAATTGTTCCGTGTTCAATGTATACAAACTAAAAAGAAGTTTTGCGGGCAGGGTTGCCAGTTTTGGCGATTTATCGCCATTGTGGCTACTTCACAACGAGCCGGGCGACATAATTTTATCGTCTGGCTACTGGTAGCCAATGTGGCTATTTCAGATTTCTTAAAAATTTTTATTTAAATACTTGAGTATTTTCTTTATATATATAAAAAAAAAATTCATTTCAGTAAAAAATGTTTTTATTTTCATTTTCCCGCCACTTGAGAGCGCCATAATAGCTATTGGTGGTACTAAAATTTGCAGTAGATTTAAATATCTGTACATTTAATTTAAATATTGGCGCGTATTTGAAGTACTACTAGCGCCACATTACGGCTATGAGAAAAAGCTCTCTGACTTTGGCTACTTGAGAAAAAAAATACCTGGCAACCCTGTTTGCGGGTTGAAACTTTTGGTACCACTGGTTAGTTCAAGGTCGTGTTGGTTGACAGTTCATTTCTTACAATTTCTGTTGAAAAATTAATAATAAAGATGGTTTGGATTCTTTGAAAAAAATAATTAAACTAGTCATGGATGCGAATGGGAATGGTAAAAGAGGATTACCAAAACTAAGAGATGTGATTAGACGCCAAAGACAAGATTCAGATGTAAGTGGCCATAAAATTATTTAGCTTGGAGTACTTGGATATGTATATGGTTATAAATTTCATGATTTGTTTATATAGGGCGGTGGAGCTGACTCTCCCGACTTAGATTTTATTTATGCAGATACGGATGTACATGTGAATGAAATTGCTGAATTATATAGTTACACAGAACAACCAGAATTACAACTCAATGTCAAATCTTTCGAGGATCAAATGGAGCAATATGGGCTATTACCCAGTTGGCAAAGATTGAAATATGGGGAGAAAAAGTCCGTTGTTATGAAACTACTTAATCAGTTAGAAGTTTCCAATAAACCTGTTCGTATGAAAGCAGCGAGATGCATTTTATATATAGCTCAGGTAGGAACTGACAAAAGATTTTTTACATGTAACTTTATTTAATTTTACATTATTTTAGGGATGTTGGGCTGAGGTTCAGTCTGATACAGAACAACAACAATGGTCTCGTGTTAATGTTATGCTTTTATATGATATGGGTGTATTTAGTGCTTTCACTGATTTATTAAATATGGAAATTGAGTAAGTTATAATCACTTGTTTCATACAATTGTAAACAAAAAGTAGTTTCTCTGATATAACTTCAAAATATTATGTTTTATTTGGTATTTTTTTTTTTTTTGCAATATGCAATAAATAATATTAAAAATGTAATTTATTAACTATGTATTTTTTAAAATTTCAGATATAAGTATAATTAATGCTTTTTGTTGTTTTAAGGAATAACACAGCAGCACATGTAGCAATGAGAAAATTAGCAGTATCTTTAACTGATTCCCAAGATTTACGTGTTATTTTATCTGTTTTATACATAATAACAGAAGTAATGCGCTCCGAAAAATCAATGGATAATACTGAATTTCAAAATTTAGCTGACACATTTTGTAATGAATTAGGTATGTTTTGTATTTTTCCATAAAATAATAATCTTTTCATATATTTATTTATTTTGTAGGATCACCAATAGGTGATGAATTACTCGCAGTAAAGTTACTTGGAATGGTAACAAGATTTTGCAGCGGGGCAGCGCCTCATTTTCCAATGAAAAAAGTTCTTTTATTACTTTGGAAAGTAATTATAGTCACTTTGGGTGGAATCACAAAATTACGAGAATTGAAAGGTATTTTTGTAAATATATTATTTTAATATTTATATTAAAAAATAATATTTGTGTAGCGCAATATCGGCAAGAAGCAGGACTACCTGTATTAGATGAGGACACGATGGAAATAGCAAAAACTATGAGAGCTTCTTCACCCCCAGCTAGTGCATCGGATCTCTTAGAGGCCCAAAATCAAAAAAGAAACAATCGTCCTTTTCGACGGGTAAGATTACCGTAGTTGTATTGTAGTTATAATTAAAATGAAATATTTGCTATTATAATATTAATATTATTATTTTAGAGTTTAATGAAACAAAGTTCACTTGATGATCATGAATCATTAAGTATGGACGTAGAAGCAGGAATGATGCATGATGGAAATGATGAACTTGTTGAACTAAGTGAATATGATGAAAGACGGTTTGAACCTGGAGAAACAGGTCAACAGTATAATTATGAACATAGACCAAGTACTTCTACTCCTATACCAATGCCTGTGCTTAGAGGTAAGTTATATTTAAAATTAAATTATTTATATTCTATATATAAACTAACTTATAGGTCTACCTTGGAAACCAAAAGTTAGACAGAAAGATATAGACCAATTTTTAGAAACTTCACGTATGAAGTTTGTAGGTTTTAATTTACAAGGAGATCGAGAAAGCTTGGCAGGTTTACCACAACCTATTCATGAAGGCATAAAAATACTCAAACAGGTCAGTTTTAATAAATGGTTTCTTATATTTAATTATTAATGTTTGTAATGCATTATTTCAGCATATGTATACATCACTAGCTGACATTCAAATACGAAAAGAGGAAGAAATATCCCGAAATCCTATAACTCATAAAAATGAAGAATATCCTATGACTCCTACTGAAGTATTATATCAAGCAATGTTACCAAATTTGCCACAATATATGATAGCTTTATTAAAAATACTTCTAGCAGCTGCACCTACTTCTAAAGCAAAAACCGATTCTATAAATATCATGGCTGATGTGCTTCCAGAAGAGATGCCGTAAGAAAATTTAATCTATTCCGTCATCATTAAATACAATCATTTTATTTTCTAGTATGACAGTGTTACAGTCCATGAAATTAGGTATTGATGTTAACAGACATAAAGAAATTATTGTTAAAGCAGTATCTGCCATATTGTTACTCTTATTAAAACATTTTAAATTGAATCATGTTTGTCAGTTCGAATTTATGTCACAACATTTAGTATTCGCTAATTGTACTCCGTTAGTTCTTAAATTCTTCAATCAAAATATAATGGCATATGTTGGTGCTAGGAATGTGTAAGTATATTTTAATTGATTACTTATTTATTCTTCAAAAAGTTTATTTTACGTATTTTATGCAATGTATGTTGTTACAGGATACCAATATTAGATTTTCCAGCATGTGTTATTGGAGACCAACCTGAATTAACTCCAGAGAGTTTAGAAATAGGTGATTCTGCTCCATATTCCTGGAGAAATATGTTTTCTTGTATTAATCTTTTACGAATACTAAATAAGTTGACCAAATGGAAACATTCACGTATTATGGTACGTATTCCTTATATCTATTATAATTTTTTGCAATAATTTGTACATTTTTATTATAGATGTTAGTAGTATTTAAATCTGCACCAATTTTAAAACGTACTTTAAAAGTAAGACATGCTATGACACAATTGTATGTGTTAAAATTATTAAAAATGCAGACAAAGTATTTAGGACGACAATGGCGGAAATCTAATATGAAAACTATTAGTGCAATTTATGCGAAAGTAAGACATCGTTTAAATGATGATTGGGCTTTTGGAAATGGTAAGTCATACGTAAAAATTTATCAAAAACAAATCTTATTAGTTTTAATTTATTTTTATAGATTTAGATGCAAGACCATGGGATTTTCAAGCTGAGGAGTGTGCATTGCGTGCATGTGTAGATCGTTTCAATAACAGACGTTATACAAATGTGGGAAAAGTAAGATTTTATGCATTAATTATTGTCTTATATTTAAAATTGTATTATTAAATAGGATCTTGACTACGAACCAATCGATACGGATGTAAATAGTGCATTAGGACTTCATACGGAATTATCTGAAGAGTTTAAAAAAAATTATGAACTATGGTTACAACAAGAAGTTTATAACGCAGACATAGACTGGGATATTGTTTTACAAGATAAAGAAATAAAATTAACAAAACAACCAATTGCTATCACTGAAGAAAAACAAGAAGATAAAGTTCAGGAAGAAAATTAAATTACGTATCTATTTTCGTACTAGTTATTTTATTTTTAACTCGAAATAAATTATATTTTCATTTTATATCATTGTTAAATCAGGGCATGTTTTGTAAGACTACAAATTATATGCATTTACAAGATGTGCCTCTTTTATATTTTCATTGAATGGTTGTGTCACTATTACTCATTTAGTCGCATTCAAATGCTATGAATGAATGTTCAGTGCTGTCAGTAAGAAGTATGATAAAATTAGGATAAAAAAAAAAAAAACAATATTTATGAATGAGTCAGTTAAAATAATAAAATATTAAATGCATTGTGTTAAATAGTGCAAGTTTAGTGACTATTATAATTTTTATTTATTAATTTGAAGAAAAGCGTTCAAAGAATTACCAAGTTATGGTATTTTATACTACGTATAAATAACTACAAACTATAGCTAAGGCTGTTTATGATTTATTATAAAAATATTCGATCACTTTTGTAATAATATTCCAACAAATTTTGTGTTTAACGAAAATATAAGCAATATTTAATTTATAAAAATGGTGTCGTTATTTTTAGTTTATATAAAAATTAAAATACAATTAGCGAATTATTTTTATATGCAATTCTCTAATCACTAAATTTCATTTTTTTCAGCATATTTTCAAATAGATATAAACAAATGTTTAATTGTTTATAATCATGAAAATTGCAAAATATTACGCCTATTTTGATTTTAGCAGCTAGATCTATTTTCATATATATTTCTACAAATTAAAACAATAAAGTATCGCAATTAAATTTCATTGTTTTTATTATTTATAATGTTAACCATAAAATTGTAGACAAACTTAAATGAATACAGCACATATAAGTTCCTTTTCTTAAAGGGGATATGGTACAATAAAAACCTTTTTCTATATTATATTAGTAAGGATTCCAGAAAAAAAGCCCAGTAAACAAAAATTTGGGTTTAAATTCATATTTACTCAATCGAAATAGGGTCGACCTAAGACTATTTTTAAAATAAACTGCCAAATTTGATAATATTTCTGGTGTACGAGCCGTAAAGTTCCTGAGATAAACAAAAAAATAATAAAATTTAGCAATAATTCTGTAAACAAATTTAATATATATATCCCTTTTCTATCTCTTTGATTTGATAAGAAATTATGCGGACTTATATCATATTGAAGTTTGTTATTTGAAATAATACTGAATTTTTTTTTTAACTTAAAATAAAGTTGCACTTAAGAAAATTTTGGCTATTTCTTTAAAATAAATAAAAAGTTGATAATTAGTAGATTTATTATTGTAGCCTTGATATATTATATACTGTCGAAATGCAAAATTCTTCATCTTAAATATTTGAATACATTAAATTTTATTTTTATTATAATACAGTTTATTGAAGCAAAGTTTAACTGGACTAGTTTATAACTATAAAAAATATCTGTTTTTATTTTTACGTTAAAGTATCTATTGTATATGTCAAAATTAAATTAAATTAAGCAAATTACAGTTTTATTTATTATTCGTAACAATCAATCAACTGTTTTTTTTTATTATTATTTAAATTCATACGTAGTTACAAAATAAAATACATTTTTGTAATTTTTTTAGTTTCAAATTTTCTGTAATTGAATTATTGTACTTTATTACTATGCATTATATATTTATATAATTTGGTAAACATAACATAACAAAAATGTAATAACTCAGTCAATATAACTATATAAAAAAAAAATAGGTTAAAATAATTAACAAATAAATAAAGAAATTTCTTTTTTAAATATTTTGCTTTAATAATAATTTAGAATCAAGAATAACAATAAATAAACTTTCTTTGGTAAAGTTAAAATATTAAAACATATCTAATTTACACCGTACTAAATTATTAATAAATCCAAAAAAATGTAATCTCTAAATGCGATATGAATCAATAAATGAATTTAGAAATGAGTGTAAATTAGAAATACAAAAAATATATGTGGGAATGTCACATACAATAAGGTACATAAATAGGAATGCAATACATTTGTACATTAAGTGAAAACATCCTTAATACTTTGAAACTGTCGCACAGCCAAATCAACAGGCAAATCAAACTTCAAAGGCATTAATACTTCTAAACATTGTAAAGTGTCTTGAAAACCTGTTTGCGCAGTATAACTCCACGGATAATAATGATTATTTATAAGTTGTCTACATTGATATATTAGCTTAAGCCAAGACACCAACTTATTACAACTGAAATCAAACATTTTATTATTAAAATTATTTATTAATTTCATAGACCAATAAATTAAAAAAATAGATTTTCTAAAATATAAAACCTTGTATGTAATAAATTAAATGAAATATTCAAATTATTTTAAAAACACAATCAATTTTTTCAAATTAAATTTTTATCTAAATCATAAATATTAACTGTTTATGTTGTTATCAAATATTAATTACACAGATATTATATATTTTAATAATACTAAAAAAATTTCATTATTTATATGCAAAAAAAACTAAAAATACATGCTGTTTATTTAAAAATAAATGTGTTATATTTGTTAATGGATTTTTTTTTTTTTTTTTTTTTTATATGAAAACTTACTTAAGTGCAGCACAAACGAATGCTTTAAAATGCGAATCATTGCTTCTTTTAAATGGAGTATGTGTAGAAATAATACTTCCAATAGTACTAAGCAAGCTTTGTTTATTGGAAACAACACTGTTCCCAACAATATCTAGATTAAAACTTTGTGATAATTTCCGTGCTGGAGTTGCATTATAGTGTTCACCATTTTTTATTGTATAATACGCCATTACTAAATCCCAAGCATGCATATGATCTCCTGTATAGCTAGATTTTTTTGCGAAACATCCGATAAATGGTACCAAACTAACGCTTTCGGCACCCGACTATAAATAATAAAAATTATTTTAAAATTAATCATTAGTTTTGTATAAATTTCAAACCTGTGTGAGTCCATGTTGCATGAGATCTCGAAGACTTATTGCAAGATTTTTCCGTACGATACGTGTGAGTTTCACATTACACATAACAGTTGTTGGCATTTCATCTGAATCACTTATATAGTCACCGGATTCTTCATCTCTGGAAACGGTTCCCATTTCAACAATCTTTGCCACAGCAATTTGTAAACGCGCTCTGGTATCTCCCCAATGGTTTACTTTCATTGTATGTTTCAAATCATTTTTTCTGAATTGGTTTAAACCACTGCCACATCCAAACTGAATCATCGCGAACATTTGTAATAAAGTTGCTGCTCGTTTAACCATATTTATACTGTCGTGTAAATCTTTCGAATCGCGATTTTTATGGCACGTGCAATGTTTATTTTCAATATCGTTTTGAAGGAATTGAATAAACATTTCCAGATCTGCTACTTGGGTTTTTAACTGACTGACTAGATGTTCTTTCATTTTTAACGGACTCACTATATTTCCAACAGCAGCGTTTACTTGATGACGAAGTTCGTCTGCTGATATTTGGCGAGGTTGTAATTCGTCTACGTCGAGATTCATTTTTGTTTTCAGTTCATCTGCATTTAAATCAAACATAAGTTTAATAAATTAAATTTTATATTTTTATGTACCTATAATAACTCGTTGTCGCTCCAAAAGCACATCTTGAGGTAGGCCAGCTTCTCCAGTCTCAAATGCGTAACTTTCAAGTTCTTTTAGTTGAGATTTTAATTGATCAATAAGTTCTTTTTGTTGAAATTGCTTAACTTGCATTGCTTTTACTAAAGTTTTCTCATCAACATCTGAATTTTGCGCTTCAAGAACACAATGGGCTAATTTAACATCTGGTATACCACGAAATGCAAATTCTTCTAAAGCTTTAAGAAGTTCTTCTTTTTCATTTTGCGGTGCATTTACAATCTGCCGTAATCGAAATTGCACCTGTAAATAAATCAAATTATAACAAATATTCTATCTAAATTAAATTAAAATATTTACCTGTGCAAAATGAGTTGTTAATGCAAGCAGTGAAGAATTAAGAACTTCTTGTTCCTCTTCTAAATATTTTAACCGTTCCAAAGAAAAATTGCTAAAAATAAAATCATAACAATAGAATAATATACTTTAAAAACATTTTTTATTTACCACTGTGTACAATCAAATCCATCATGATAATTTCCTTTATTCGAAGAAGTATGTTCATCGTCTTCATGATCATTTGGTGCACCTAAAGGATCCCAACGTTCACCTTCTGGTTGAATATCAAGAGATATGTCTTCCATGGTTGACACAAATTTTTAAATATGTTTCAACATATTGTTTGACAAATGGGATTTATTGCAACTGTAAATACAAATTAATCTATAAGATATTATCAACGAATAACGGTTTAACTGAATTTAGAATACATTATTTATTAATTACTTAAGTTTAACTTGATATGATTTAACAATACGATAAATATCAAAACATTAAGTAGGCTCTCGCTCAATTGAACAAATGTAAAAAGTGGTTAAAACCTAACCACAATATACATTGTCAATAGTATAACGTCATGTTTGAATGCAGGTCTTTGCGCATGTCTGAAACATTTATCCATAGAATTTGATAGAATCACAGTATAGAGACAACCAGAGTAGGCACTTTTAAATGATCTTACTTAATCGAATTCACTAAGTAACCATTTTTGAAAAAAAAAGAACTTTTTAAGAAATAACAAATTTTTAATAAACAGCTTATTGTTTCAACGTATTGTCTTTAAAAACAATCTATAGTTATAGTGTTCTAAGCATTCAAACAAAAATACTTATTTTTCTTATATTGTGATCTGTTATAATAATATATTCTTATCTAAATTATAAAAATATAGTATTTTAAACTACTGGATATTGATTTCAAGTAATAAATACTAAATTAAATAAATGTTTCTATTTATAAGTAAAACTTGGTTACAGTAAATTTAATTTCTCAAGTGAATCTAAAAGTTTCAAAGTATGTAAAAGATTAAATAATTAATGTTAAATTAATATAAATCGTTAAGAATAAAATAAAAATACTTCTAAACAAAACAAAATTAAATTAAGTTTAAGCAAAACTTGACATAAAATTATCTATTTCTTATAATAGATGCTATTATTGTCTGCAATAAATATTGTCCTATTACATTTTTACAATTATTTTATTGCAAATATCTAATATAATATATAAAGAAATCGCGTTAAAATTTATTTCATTTTAAACATGTTAATTTAAAAGTTTTTAAGTTTTATTAAAAAGTTATAAAACTTCTATACGGAACAGCTCTTGCGTACATATTCAAATTTTATTCCATGATATTGTGAAAATAAAATATACATTTTATATAAGGAAATAAATATGAAAATACATAACTGAGTTAATTTATTAAGTATCTAAGAATATATAAAGAGAATAACAAGTAAGAAAAATTGCAAGAAATCGCAAGGTATTTTATTTATAACTTAATAAGTTTTTCTGTTAATATGATTTAGAAAAAAAAACTATAGAACACCATTAGCGGCATCTAGTGAGGAAATATTAATACCTACGGGAATTATAAACACTGGAAATTGTATGATATTTGATTTTTCTATTTTAAGCTTGTTTAGTTCGATTTCAGTCAAGTAACTGTGTTGACAAATACCTGTACTCGCTTCTTCTATAATTTAGTTTCATAAAAGTTATGTAAAATTTTGGATAAGAAATAAATAAAAAAAATAACACGTCTGTACTTATATCGTATGTCATTTATGACTGCACTGTATGCAGTTGCTGTCTATTGACTTAAGTATGTCTCTGAACGCTAAATAATTGAACAGTGAATTTAAAAGGCATATAAATGAGCATTGAAATGTTTATTAGTTAAATGTGCACGATATTTTGACTAACATAGATTTATTGTACTATTAACAAAGTGATATTTCATGGGTTTTTCATTTGGTTATGGTGTTCTGTGTATAATTAGTAAGACTGTACTTAGCTGTATATTATTTTTATTAGGTTAATCAAATTAACTATGGTAAATTGTTAAGATATCAATAGGTATCGTGCATTTTAATTAAACTATAATCATTTCTTAATTATTTTCGAAATGTCTGAGAGATTTAAAGTGACTAGATCCGAAGAATTTAACCCCTTATCTTTGTCCACACCTCCAAGTATTAACCAAACTATTACAGAAAATCTTCTTCCAAGTCAGATTGGTTTTCAAGAAAGCAGTAAGTTTAAAATTTTCATTCTTCGTAGCAAATGTATTTGTAATTTATCAAGTTGTGATTCTAATTGTAGCCATAGCACATTTGCACCATATATTTTGCCATTTCTTTCACTAGTAATATTTTTTAATTCTTCGTATTTTGCTTATATGAGTAGTACTTATAACAATTAGATTGTCTATTATATTTTATTAATACAAATTCTCTCAATAGAAAATAATTAATCGCAAATAAAAGTATTTTATTTAATTAAATAAAAATGTTTTATACATATTTTAAGTGAAGTAATTTAAGTTATGAAAATATTTCTTTTGAATCTTAAGTAAAAATAAAAATAACATAATTTTTGGCAACTTTCTCGACAAGAAACATTTTGATTTTATTTTTGAGTGTAATAAAAACATACAATTTTTTTTCATATTATTTATTTCCTTTGAGTAAAATATAATAAG
>NEEE01002054.1:65391-76542 GCA_002278615.1 Pogonus chalceus
CGCATAAAAGTGATTTTATAGTTTTCAATATTATATCCTTATTTGGTACTAATTCATCTCATACAATCGAACTCTCAGAATTTTAAATAATAATTTTGGAGTATTCATAATATTTAAAAATTTAATTAAAAATATTCGTTTTTACACACTTAAAAATATGATTAAAAAATTCTAATTTAAATCTGATTTAAATAAAAAAATCACGATTTTTATCTACCCAGGTTTTGTTTACATTGTTAACTTCTTTACAAAGCGTTCGTGTTTATAACAACAACGGATTTCATGAAACGTTTCAGATCGCGGGACGGTACAATGATTATGCAATTACATTGTTTCGTGGCTTCGTTTCGTGGCTTCGACACTTTGGGGCTATGTTTTATAAGTTAATATAAACTTCATATCATTTTATTAAACACTAGTGCATAATAATACTGCACAATTGCGCAGAAAGTAACCATTTTATGATGGAAAATTATGCATGAACTCAGTATTAGTATTAAAGAAAATATAATACTATGGTAATTTTGTAAAGTACTAAATAATCGACTAGTTTTTTCTTGCATGTAATTTTTTATATTTCAAATGTTTTTATAATGTATATAATTACATTTAAATATAGATTTTCGTGTATTGACTTATATTTTTGTTTAATTATATTGGAATATATTTTTTGAACAATAAAAAAAGTCTAATACATTTGTTTGACTATATAATACAAATAATTACATTTTAAGGTTATTTAACATTAATTATTATATATAGATATATACTTTAAAGGTATTATGTATAAACGATTTAATCAAAAACTAAATTAAACGCCCGAGTAACTCGCAAAACGGTGTTAAAATTACTAATTAGTAAACTAGTTAATCTTTGAACTGGCATCTCAAAATCAAATGGATTCCTCAAACGTACTGGTTATGGAAATACGAAATTGCCTTATACTCATAAATTGCAAAACTAATTAACAATAAATAAGTGTTAAATTTATTAAATCATTCAGCTAAAATTTAATTACTCGCTTGGGTTTTTTCTGAACTTTGCAGAAAACAAAAATATATGGACTGCAATTTTATTTTATTTGTTGATTAATATTTAAAAGCAGAAACACTTTGTATAATATAATTTAAAGTTGATTTCCACATCGTAACAATGAATTTATTTTATTATCAACAAACCATTTAGCTTTGAAGCAGTAATTGATATTGCGCAAAACAATTTTTATTAGACTAAATAGAAGACTTAATTTTACAATATTATAACCACATCACATTCTATTTTGTAGTATTGATTTTAATATGAGGTCAGTTAATTTATATAAAATTATTGATAGCTTTAATAACTATACACATATGGGTAACTCATAACTAATAATCATACTAATTGTTAAGTTATATTTTTAAATAACAAAATATTTTATCTTTAAAATTAAAATATAAGGTATTATGTCGAAAGATTTTTGACATTTACAGCTGCCATCAACAGGATTCATTAAATAAGAACTTCCAATTATATTTTAACGATTGTGCACATTTGTTTTAAAGCCAAGCGAAGCATTGTAAAACCATTTAAATATATTTCGCTTACTTTAGTTTTGAAATTCGCTTCGCTTTGCGCAAATGTATGTGATTTTTCAATATTTACATTATATTTTAGTACAAACATTATGATATTTGTAAAATAAATATTGTATTGTTTTATCTAAATATTATTTTATATTAAATAAATAAAATAGTAAAAATATACATTATATTAAATACCTTTCCTAAAATATATAAGTTATTTTTGATTTATAAAATATATTATTTGGTTAAAGAGGTTTCAACGAAATTAATGATTCAAAATTGAATTTAAAAGTGTTTTGTTTACTTGAGGGGTTACACCTCCTTGAGATTAAAAAAAAATCTATTTAATTTTGGCTATATCAAGTGTTTATAATTTTAGGAATATTTTAAACGTTTAAAAATTTCAAAAATTTAAACTATTTTCGAAGTAATAGCAATTAGAATGCATATTTGCTTTTAAGACGCTGACGCTGTAACATTTTTTTTGCGTTTTTCTCGAAACTACTTTTTTTCAAACTGGTGTACAAGATATCTCAAAATCTACTTAATCCATTTTGTTAAAATTTACAACACGTATTCTTTATATTATCTGAGACGTGACAGGATTTGTTTGATTGAATGCCATGTTCATAAGTTAATTTTTTAAACTCAAAATTTCGATTTTTATTTCAATCATCTGGCATTTATACAAAAAAAAATTCTTTATGTTACATTTTAGCTAGTACCTTTCTAAATAAGAAAAAAAATTGTTTTTTATTTTTTACTCAATGTTTGATAGAAAATAAGTACACCATCCGCAAGGATTTTTAAGAGAGTTCTACTTATTGGCTCATATTTTTCGTCATTTTAAAATTTAATTATTATTATTTAAAATTATTCATAAAACTACTATGTATATGTGTAAAATAAAAATTATATAGATACTTAATAGTTGCGTCATTTAAAAAAAAAACGTTTAAATTAATACCAACTGTTCCGAGTGTGAAGGTTGTGTAACCCTTTCATTTTTCTAAATTTAAAATAATATAACAAGTAAATAAATTGATAATTGTTACTTATTCAAAAGAAAGAATGCCAAACTTGTCAAACTTTCAAGATTAAAAAATTAAGTTTAACTTCAATTTTTTAAATAATTACAACTGCAACGGTATATTTTTAAAATTTTATAATATTTTACAAGTATTCAAGTATATTTTAAGTGGTTCTTTATTCCTTAAATTTTGAAGATTAATACTGAAAACAATAGAAAAAATAAAGACGGTAGCTTGTCAGCTATAAGTTTCTCATATTTAAAACTATTTTTCTAAGAAACCAGGTGGTGGATTGTTTTCAAATTTTGAGAATACACCAATAAAGTATTCATTTATATTATTGAATAATTCATTTAAANCAAATATTAACTTTATTAGTACTTTTAGAATATTTTTTACAAAATAAAACTTTAAAAAATTGTAGAATTCCAATTTAAAAAGTAAACTATTGATTTTCATGTGTTTTGTGATTTTAAAGTTTCAAATATATCCGATATAAATATTAATTATAATATCTATCAAATCAAATTATAAACTTGCAATTTCTTAGGTACTTCAAATAACTTTTAAAAACAAATATCATGCAGTTATCTATAATAAATAAATATCTGAATGTATAAACTACTTGGAAAATCGACTTTTAAAGAATAAGCAATAAATTTTCAAAGCAAATATTTATTTTGTGATACTAAAATCTGTGCAGTGGAAAATATATTTTTACGTAATTAGTTCTTTTTTTTACTGAAAATATCACTGATAAGTTGTAAGATTATCGTTGTATCTATAATGATTTGATTATTCTATAAAAAATAGAAACTGCAAATTCGAATTTTAAAAAAATATGAAGTTACTGTTATACATAGAATTTAGTATTTGATCTAAAATTAATATTTAGATTGAATAATCCAACTATTTTTGGTAAATTTTAAATAGAATTTTAATTAATGACGCTTTTGTATAACGTATATACATACGTATATTATAAAAGGGCTAATTTCGATAAACAGTTATAATTATTGTTTTTAATTAAAACAAACAAGCATCGTATTATATTCATTAAATTCCAAAACCCTTATTTTGTTGATCTTCTATAATCTGCAAACCCTTTTCAGCATACGTTTTTATTGTGACCTTTTATGTCTGTTTTCTACCAGTTTGGAACTACTGCTGTGTCTTATCTGACTGTTATATAAAATCTTACATGTAAGGCGTTTAAAAATAGATATAAACTGTTTTAAATTAATTATTGATGTAAGATCAATAGATATTTGTATTCTATTGAAGATTTATTTATTTATAAATATGTACATTACTTTTTATACAATTACGAAACAAAATAAGTTCTTTGAACTAATTTATTAAATTATTAATGAAGGTTATTTATAATAACTAAAATATAAAAATTTAAATGAAAAAGACATTTTTTACGTCCGAGTGAAAAATCGACTGTATCTACCTAGTTTTTGACATGTTAACTGTTACTTTATTCCCTCAATAAAGTGATTTAAATGATTTAAAAATATAAGTTCTATAATTATTTGTTGTTATATTAATATTACTAAAATGTTCTACATTAATATTGTGACCATCACTTCCCTTATAAGTTTTTATTACTAATGACATTATTGATTGTTTTTTTCGTGAT
The DNA here is from genome assembly GCA_002278615.1 of Pogonus chalceus. Classification (NCBI taxonomy): domain Eukaryota; kingdom Metazoa; phylum Arthropoda; class Insecta; order Coleoptera; family Carabidae; genus Pogonus; species Pogonus chalceus. The sequence goes on from NEEE01002054.1 coordinate 69,633, forward strand.
ATTAACAATAACTATTTGTGTATTAAGAGCGCCAAGTGGGACATTGTCGATTGAGAGGTTGTTGCCACATGACTGAGGAGCGCGACATTCTCTCGAAATCGACAATGTCCATTTGCGCTCGAAACACACAAGATCTTTTCTACAGTCGCCACAATAGAGTCATCCACCATAACAAAACATAATAAATTTTACATAGCAGAACAATTTGTTAGGTTATGTAAGCTGAGCAATCATATGTCAGATTGACTTGTGAAGGTAATAAACGTGTAGGTAACGTTAGCGAGCGTATTTTCTACTTTTTCGCTCCAGAGTGGCAAAGTAACATTTTGCGTTGACAAAAGAGAGCGCAAATACCTACTTTGTATAGCGACTGTAGAAAACAATATTTCCATAGCAACATAACAATAACTTAGGTCTATTTATTTATTTTTGAAAATTATATGAAATCAAATTTCAAATTCATTAAATTAATTATAACTATTGGTCGTCAGAACAATTTTGTATATATCTCGAAAGTAAAGTACTTTTTCGAAATTAAATCACACTTTTTCTCTCTAATTATATAAATAACGATAGCAATTTTCTATAAAAATAATTAAATTATGATATATAGAAAAAATAAAATATATAACATATAAGTTAAATAAAACATTTGCACATGGAATCTAATATACATAAATGGTTAAAATATTGAACTTTTTAAGATATGACATAATAGTAGTATATTCTGCAAAAAGTTTGGAATGAGGCTTAATTCAGCTTGAGTCTTACGGTTCGATGCAGAATAGCCAGACTATATAGTCGGGGCCACGAAACAATATAATTGCACAATAATAAGCAGATATTGTAATTCGAAATATGTTATTACCTTTTTATCTTCTTAACGCTTAGTTGACATACTTCTCAATAATGTAAAATACGTCGTAACTTTATTCAAAAAATTATGCCCGTAAGCGTTTGTGGTTATAGCAACTACGGCTTTTCCGGAACACATAAAACGTTACAGATTGCGGAAAAGTACCATGTAAACGTACAATGATTATGCAATTGCATTGGTTCGGGTCGACGACATTTGGTTGAATTTAAAAAAATTACTTAAAAAAGAGATATGTATTCTAATATTTAAAAAATAGATACTAGATATGACCACTTTTGTGTAAACTTCATAGTATTTTATTAAACACTAGTGCATAATAATACTACACAGTCGCGCAGAATGTGTCCATTCTATAAAAATTATACAAGAATATTATGGATTCTGTAATAGTATGAAAGAAACTATTCATTTAAATGCATAAATATAATAATTGTTTATATTATTATTAATAATAAATGAAAAATCCATATTTTGCCATATTTGTTAAATTTCGCACAAATTAAATGCTTATTATTATTTTTATTTTAAATTCTTATAATAATAAGTTAAAATAAATATTCAGTCAGTGTTTTTTGTATTCTACTTAGAAATTTCTTACATATAACAAAATTTCGTATAATTGTTCTTTAAAAAATATTTCATATTTCTCGAAAATGATTGTATCTGGTATTTTTTGTCAGCACATTGAAGCGTAAATGATTTTAATGAATTTTGACGGTTGTGATTTCAATAAGGCGTGAAGTTGGCAGTCTCTTTGAATTTAGTTTATTTCTAAAATGTTTTGCTTTTTTTATATTTTGTAGCAACATTACATTGCAAAAATAAAATACAAATAATTATATTGAATTTTTACGTATATAATTTGAAGTGTTTATTAATTTTATAATCCGTAAAGATTATATTTTGTTATTTTCTAATCTTACATGTAATTTCAGATTTAAAAATAATAAGTAGTTAAATAATACTAATTAATTGATAAGCGTTGTGTCAATCATGTTACAAGATAATATATTTAAAAATAACACAACTTTATGAGCAAATATTTCTTATAATATTTTTACGGAAAATATATTGATACAAAATTCAAGAATTTTTTTATATATTACAAATATTTTAAATTCCTGTTAAAGAAATAAAATATATGTATTTTTAATTAAATTTGCTTAATATAAAAATATGATACTTTATAAAATATTTGAAATAACTGCCAAATTGTCATTTTTATTATAAAAAAATTCCATCTGAATGAAATAAAAACCATTTTTCATAAATATCAGCAAATATTAATTGCATTGTAGATAACGAACGGACATTTATAGAAAATATAAATGATTTTGTATGGATTTAAAATTACCAATTTTATTGTGTATCGTAATTTTCATTTTAATTAATAGAGTCTGATGTTCATTTATTTCTGGTATAATTGGAATAATTTAATTATTGATATTTTAACAACAAATATTGAATTTCATGTATTTTGTTTTAAAGTACATTTATTCAACTGTCAACGTTTATCAAATAATGGTTTGATATATTTATTTATTTTGATTGAAATAATTTTCAACATACCCTTAAATATTTTTATAGTTAACTCCAGGTATAAAAATCAGAAGTGGTATCTAGTTATGCAGTTCGTTTTTAAATACGTATTTAAGGTAAGGAACAAAATTTATAAATATGTTCTTTTAATGATACAATAGAAATAGTTTATTACGACGAACCTGTTGTTACGAACAAGTTTGTTTGTTTATTTGTTTGGTGTTTATTAAAATTGTATTAACATTATTATCAAGAGAAATTTCTTACTGCAACTGAATTCAACTTTTGATTGTTGCACTGAATGTGATGAAAAAATATTTCTTAAATAAATCCCTAGTCTTTTATGATTAATCATACCGTAATTTTTGATCATAAATCTTATCAAATTCGTTGCAGAAGTTGAAGTTTTGAAAACTAATAATTTATTGTCTCAACCTTCAAGCGGTCGCGTGAGGTCTGATTGACCTCACTTAACACATTTTTGGTCATAAAATTGTTTATTCTTATCATATGTATTTTCCATCTCTAGTAGTTTGTCATAAGCTCATTATGCATACAAGTAATTTTATTCCACCTTTACCAATGCGTCCTGAGGTGCATAGATAGTATTTATGTATAATTAAATCTAAAATGAAGAAATAAACTCAATCAGGTTATAAAACTGCTGTATTTCTTATTATTTGATCTTGCCAAACTTTGACTTTATAATTTTGAATTTATTTTAGAATAAAGTACAGTTTTTGTCAATAAATAGTTTCCTAATCCAAAGATAATGTGTCTAGGTATAAAAAATAATTAACTTTTTATTAATTGATTATCACACTATCTAAAATTTTTAATAGATCTAAAAGACCACGCGCGACTCTTGCCGTGCTAAATGATTCCGCGCCCGCTTGAAGGTTAATAACAAAATACAATCGATTTAATTATATTTTTTGAAAAAAGTAGGTATTTTGCGCTCTCTTTTGTCAACGCAAAATGTTACTTTGCCGCTCTAGAGCGACAAAGTAGAAAAAACGCTCGCTAACGTTACCTACACGTTTATTACCTTCACAAAACAATCTGACATATGGTACATTACATAACCTAACAAAATGTCCTGTTATGTAAAATTTATTATTTTTTGTTATAGTGGATGACTCCATTGTGGCGCCTGTAGAAAAAATCTTGTGTGTGTTTCGAGCACAAATGGACATTGCCGATTTCGAGAGAATGCCGCGCTCTTAAGTCGCGCGGCAACAACCTCTCAATCGACAATGTCCCACTTGGCGCTCTTAATACACAAATAACTATTAGGATCTTTGAAGATATGAAATTTTAATTTCTTATTGTTAGAATGTATCTATGCACAACTTACTGAATTTACATGAAAACATTTTTGTTTGTCTATTTATATAAATTCTTATTAAAAATGAAAATATGCTATAATATCAATCAAATAAACAAGTTTATAATTCAATATTTTTAGCTCTAATATTAAAAACGGTTTATTTTTACCGTTATCCGTCGTTATAGGCGGTTTCTACTATATTTGAATATTACAATAATTAGATTATATATTTTTCCTTTAAATTATCACCATAAATTTAAAATCATAAATAATTACTTAATAGTATTATCACTAATTTTGTTAATAACCGTTACATTATTGAAAATTGCTCGTGGGTTCTATTAACAGCAAATATTTTCAGTAATTTACATATATAGATTCATAACTGTATCAAAATTTTCGATGTGTTATAAATATGTTAATTATATTTTTTTTCGAAACATTGCACAACTACGCGTGATTTATTTATTTATAACTTTTGAATATTAAAAATAGAAATTTTTATTAATATAATTACAAAATAATATTTTAAAAGTAGCTTTTATTTGTTTAGTATAAGAGTATTTATCTTTTTTTTAAACTACTTAATTGGAACTACTATTTACTATACAAGTAAATAAATATTTAAAAATTTAAATAAACAAATATTAAATATATCAATCAAATTGCGCAATACATATTGGTTATCAATCATTTTTGGAATGATTTTTATCTGTCTGTATGTTTATTTATTCCGGTTTGAGGCAAGAACTGGTAAATCTATTTTTATAACATATAAACTTGTTTTGTTGAATGTTTTCCGACAATTAATTTCTATTATACTGCATCATTATGCAAATTCAAGGTGCTTCATAGCAAAATAAACTTACAGAGATATGTATGAGAATGCATGAAAATGAAACAGCCTATGTGATAAGAAGTTTTCTGCAATTCTGCATTTCATTTTATATTTATTCATAATAAGATTCATGTTATATACATTTATATTTATTTAAATATTAAATGGTTTGATAGGAAAGATTTTAATTCATTTAATTTTAATCTGAAGTAAAAGTAAATATGAACACTTCACGTTTTGGAAAATTTATAAAATAATAAGATTAGGTATATATCTATTTGAAGATAAACCAACAATATTTTCTCAGTATAGTTTAGTTTTAAAAATCTTGATAATATTTCTCTAAACTTTGCAAATTTTGTTGAAAACTTTTACTATGTTTATTGTCCATTTTTCCTAAAATTTCAGGAAATAAATTAATATGGGGTGAAATAATTTTCATTAACAAATAATAAGTTATCAAACTTTATATTTAATAATCTAGATCTAGGAAATGCCGTTCCTTTTTTATCTATACTAGTTCTTAAGATAGTTAGTTTCCTCAATATTACTACTCAAGTAGAGGAACCGATTTTTTGTCTTACATTAATTTGTAAGGAAAACATTTGAAATAATGAAGGTATACCTATAGTCGACGTCACGAATCAATGTAATTACATAATAATAAGCAGATATGTTACTTCGACATACGTATCTATCTTTTTCATCTTCTTAACGATAAGTTAATATACTTCTCAATATTGTGAAGTACGTCGTAACTATATTCAAAAAATTATTTATAGTGTACACAGTTTTTGATTACATTGGTTACTTTATAAAGCGTTCCTGTATATAGCAACAAACGTTTCAGATTGCAAGGCGGTAACATGTAAACGTACAATTATTACACAATTACTTTTGTTTCGTAGCGACGACTATATTTATGCATTTTTGTAATAAGTTTTGCCTCCATTGTCATTATAATTTTTCCATAAACATTACAAAAATTTCAACCTGAGTTTAGAAGACATTTTAAATTTTAGGGCAGACGTTCTCAATCTTCTTAAGGCATTGTATCGGTATGATGCAGATAATAAGATGTTAAATTTCTTAAATTTAAAATGGAATACAACATACATATAATTCATTGAAAATTGTAGTGAAGTGGTATCGGAGACAACGATAATAATCGATTATAACGACAAATTTGTTTTGAAAAATTGTCAATTGATGTACTTTTTATTCAACTTTTTATTACTGCTTGTTGAGTATTAATATGATAAGAAATTTTGTCAGATTTCTTAATTAGAATCCCAGTCTTTTACGATTAATTGTACTGTAATTCTTACAAATACAATGAGAAAAAAAAAAACTCACAGAAATTTGTAATATTTTATCACTTTCGGTACAGGAACTTTCAAAGTTTTACAAAATATATCTTTAATATAAATATATTAGAAATAACGTTATGAAAATTACAAAAACTACAAACACAATGAACTTTTTTTAAAAAGAAATATTGAAAACTAAAGAAGTGTATTCAGAAAAAGAAATGTTAAATTCTTAAAATACATTTATGCATTTTTTTTTTTTTAAATTCACATTTCTTGTTTTATTTTGTTAATCTATTTAATATTTCATTTGTTTTTCATCAAGTATAATTAACCAAATAAACGAATTAATATGGTTATCTTTAAATTTTGATTTAATAATTCTTAACACTATTATTGTAACCACTTTGATTGTTAATTGTTTTCTCTGTTACATGCAATTTTTGCTCTTTGTTAAACGCAAACATACGAATAATAATTGCGGTTACTTTAATTTTCTGACTTTCAAACAGATTTTACAAACTCCAAGTAATATTTCAGTAATTGTTTTTCTTACTACGATCAATATTTATTTATTGTTTATCGATAGTATAAATATATGAAAACAAATATATATTTTACATAAAAATAAATATACACATTTATTAACTTAATATGAAATTCAATGATCAAAGAAAAATATGAAAATAGAAAATACGAAAATAAAAGTTATATTTCTCAAAGAAAAATAAATAAGAATAAATTGGAATAATTTCCATATAAAATTTTTCATACAACACATAGATATGTTTAAGTAAATTAAGATGATCACACACAATAGAATATATGTGAAAATATTTTGTTTCATAATACTCTTTCGTTCCAGTGTCTTTGGAACATATTTCAAAACTGTCAAAGATACTTTCAAACAAAAAAGGAAGATGTATATTATAAAGTATACAATATATAGAAGAAGTTCTTAAACAATCATTTGTTTTTATTTTATAAAGAAAAGATTTTTATTTGTAATATAATTT
>NEEE01002054.1:81751-92343 GCA_002278615.1 Pogonus chalceus
TAAAAAAAAAAAAAAAAAAAATGCCAGCTTGCTAGAGTGTATCCAAGCCGACAAAATTTGAACAGGAAATAAATAACAAACACAAGATTTCCTGAACTTGCAAAAAATATTATTAATTCAACGTTTTTATAATTGCTTAACAAAAATTAAGTATACAGAAGAAAAATAATTTAAAGATAAAGAAGAACAAATAAAATAAATTTTATTTTATAAAGCTTGTATTAAAAATGAATAAAAATATTTAAAAACTAAAATGTATGAAGTTTAAATTAATATACGATTCATATAACTAAATATAAATATGTATTGAAGTGAATTGTTTCACCAAGTGTCACAACTACAATTAATTTTAATAAATATTTATAGTTATATGTAGTTGTACATCATTGCATATTCATAAAGAACATGAAACTAAATTGATATTTCAATCTTGGTGGAAGGAAAAAATTTAAATTATTTCATATTTTTATTTTTTTATTATTATAACAACGTTGAATGAGTAACGGAGACAAAGTTATAACAAGCTCAATTTAAATTTCTTAAAATCCATTGAGTTCAGCGATTTTCACAGCCTAACGCTGTTTATATTAAAATTTCACAAAAAATATGCTTTTTCTGCATCTTCGTACTGAATGAAGTAATCAATTTTTTAATTTGAAAATAAAAAAATTCCTCGTACGCAAAAATAAGAATATAAGATGTAAAAATATCATTTCTACCTAATGATGAAGATTTGTATTCATTGCTTTAAAATAAACTTAAGAGTATCTTATGATTGTCAATATAAAATGACAAAACTTAAATATATTATATTTTATACAGCAAGACGCTTTTTTGATAGATAATAGCTATTTGTGTATTAAGAGCGCAAAGTGGAACATTGTCGATTGAGAGGTTGTTGCCGCGCGAATTAGGAGCGCGGCATCCTCTCGATATCGACAATGTCCATTTGCGCTCGAAACACACACAAGATTTTTTCTACAGTCGCCACAATGGAGTCATCCACTATAACAAAAAAATAATAAATTTTACATAGCAGGGCATTTTGTTAGGTTATGTAATGTACTGACAGAGCAATAATATGTCAGATTGACTTGTGAAGGTAATAAACGTGTAGGTAACGTTAGCGAGCGTTTTTTCTACTTTGTCGCTCCAGAGCGACAAAGTAACATTTGGCGTTGACAATAGAGAGCGCAAAATATCTACTTTGTATAGCGACTGTAGAAAAATAATTTTTATAATATTGATATAAAAAATAATCTTTTTAATTAAAATGTATTTTTGATAAATAATCATTATGCATAATATTCTGTCGCTCCAGAGCGACAAAGTAACATTTGGCGTTGACAAAAGAGAGCGCAAAATATCTATTTTGTATAGCGACTGTAGAAAAATAATTTTTATAATATTGATATAAAAAATAATCTTTTTAATTAAAATGTATTTTTGATAAATAATCATTATGCATAATATTCTGTCGCTCCAGAGCGACAAAGTAACATTTGGCGTTGACAAAAGAGAGCGCAAAATATCTATTTTGTATAGCGACTGTAGAAAAATAATTTTTATAATATTGATATAAAAAATAATCTTTTTAATTAAAATGTATTTTTGATAAATAATCATTATGCATAATATTCTGTCGCTCCAGAGCGACAAAGTAACATTTGGCGTTGACAAAAGAGAGCGCAAAATATCTATTTTGTATAGCGACTGTAGAAAAATAATTTTTATAATATTGATATAAAAAATAATCTTTTTAATTAAAATGTATTTTTGATAAATAATCATTATGCATAATATTCTGTCGCTCCAGAGCGACAAAGTAACATTTGGCGTTGACAAAAGAGAGCGNTATTTCTTAACTCTGTAGATACTAAATTTACTTAGAAAAATAAATATTTGGAGAATTTGTATCTAAAATTTATCTTAATTTTAAGATTAGAAAAAATGTATATCTCTTAAAATTAAAAAGTTTAATATAACATTTTCATAATTCGGAGAATAAGTATTTAGAATATTAATAAATATTTGAATATTCTATATACATAATAATAAAGCATTTTTATGTATTTAATAAACTACACTTGATTATAAAAATTATTTTGAAAGTATGATTGAATCGTAAATTCTGAAATTGTGTCGTAGTATAAATGGTTTAGTAAATTTTCTTTATATGTAGCTTCGTTTTTCGTCATTCTTGATTAACCGTAATCGAACCATATCGCTAAAATGAAAAAAGACGAAAAATTTGTACCAAAACTATTTCCTGTAGTACAAAAATTCTTTTTTCTACAGTCGCTATACAAAGTAGGTATTTTGCGCTCTCTTTTGTCAGTGCAAAATGTTACTTTGCCGCTCGCTGACGTCACCTACACGTATATTACCTTGACAAGTCAATCTGACATGGTTGTTCTGTCGGTACCTTACAGAACCTAACAAAATTTCCTGCTATGTAAAACTTATTTTTTGTTATGATGGATAATTCATTGTGGCGACTGTAGAAAAAATCTTGTGTGTATTTCAAGCGCAAATGGACACTGTCGATTTCGAGAAAATGCCGCGCTCCTAAGTCGCGCGGCAACAATTTCTCAGTCGACAATGTCCCACTTTGCGCTCTTAATACACAAATAACTATTCTATATTCCATTCTACAAATAGCATGTTAAACGTTCCTGTAATATTTACAAATGTATGGTCATGAATTAGTTCAATTACACTTTAAACAATTGCCATTTAATTAATAATTGTTGTCAATAAAAGGTTATCATAATTCTATAAATGGATGATTTGTACTAATAAAGCAGCCAGCTGTGAACAAGAAATGTTTTCATTAGTATAAATGCTATTTAACAATTTTGGAATATTTGTTGTAGCTATGCATTCAATAATAAGCACTTTATTAAAATCATTTATTACGTTAATAACAGAATTTTCAAATCATATTTTACTGAAACATCTATTACTTTAAGGTATACTAAAGTTTTATACTTTTTTGTTTCGGTATTTCGGAAGAAGACGTTAAATATTTTTATGGCAATTGACGATGCTCCTTGTGAAATAAGGGTGCATTTGAAGAGGTACATATTTTTATAACGCAGGGGTTGTTTCGAATTTTATGATTTTTTTTTCTGCTTTAAAATAAATTTCAAATATTGTTATTTTTACGAATAAATATTATCACATAATACATAAGTTTTATATAAATAAAAATGTTATTGCAAGCTTGAATAAAATTGAATATATTTTTGTTTAATATATTTAGTTTTGTAATAATAATAATAATAAAAATATATTTAATTAAGCATTAAAACACATAGTTTATAATGTTTTTCGACGTTTTTGTTTTATCTTTTCAAATAGTTCAAAAAATTAGTTTTGTACGATATATGTAAGTATGTTTGTAAGTGAACTTCATTTTAAGTTAATAACTTGAATTGGACGTGTATGTTTTACATACAATTATTGTTTTAACATGTTTTTTAGTTCATTTTGTCTGTATACATTTTGAGTGTGTTGGCTTATACTCGTACTTAATCATTTCATTTAAAATAGATAAAAGTATATCATAAACTGTGCAAGTGTTAGTAGTTTATTGTATTTAAAAAGGAAAAAGTTTTAAATAAATAAGAAATATATCAAATTTGTTAAAGTCTATGGTGCAATACGTATGTTTACGGTACTTTGAAGAAACAAGACAAAAATATACCAATAAGTACAAGGTAAAGAAAACAAATATTTTTCACCTGTAAAGTTTATACTAATGTTAGAGAAATTAAACTAAATATTACACAAAAACTAGTTTTTTGTATTATAAAGACTTAAGACGGTTATTAAGAATAAATGATATTTAACTCTATATTTGTTTTTTCGTTTAAATGTTTATTATTATTTTAATTCAGTGAAAATAAGCATTCAATTTTTTCATATTAAATAGTTATTTTCATTAATTCCAAATAAAGTAAATATATTTTAACGTTTCATACAGAAATATTACGAAATTTATTGAAAAAATTATATGAAAATTTCTTAACCTTAATGTGGGTACGTAGTCATTTAAAACGGCAGCGATCGCGGGTGGTCTATAAGATAATGTGAGCTTAAAAAACCAATTAATAAAAAAATGTTTATATCTTATACCAAGACAATTTATTTTTGAATTATAAAATTATTAGTTGATAAAAATTGTACTTAGTGCTAACATACAATCAAAACTAAATAGCAAAAGTTTGACAAAATTTAGAAATAAGAAATACAGCAGTTTTATTATTTGTTTGTGTATATCTCTTCATTTTAGGTTTAATTATACATAGTCGCATTATTTTTGGGTAAAAAAAAAACTATTTGGTGACACAATTCTTAAGCGTTGCCAGATTTTTTTTTCGGGTAAAGCGGGATTTTCAACCTTGTGGGTAAAAAACGGGATTTTGTCGTTATTATTTACTTATATTTCTCAGAAGATTTGACTTAGCCGCGTAGAGTTATCCTAGAAATCGAGACATCCTGCCAAAGTCAGGACGTCTAGCAACGCTGCTTATACATAAAATAAAATCAAAAAGTTTGGTAATGTCAAGAAATAATTTTTTTTCGACGACAAAAGTTATCTTTGTGCCTCAGGACGTTGATAAGAGGGGAATATAGTTACTTGTATGCATAATGAACTTATCACAGCCTACTATAAATGAAAAATACATTTGATGAGAAACAAATATAATCAAAAATTTGGGATTGATTCAAATATGTACAGATTTTCAATTGTTTTCGAAATGTTTCCTAAGTTTGGCATTTAAAAAAAATTTTAATGTAAATATAAAAAAAGAACATACATTTATATGTTATACTTATTAAGTTCCTCTTAAAAATGAATAATACTATATATTTTATATTTTATTTTTATTTTTCAAAGGAGATAAAATGTAAATACATGATTAGGTAGATATGTTCAAACGACGTAAACAATTACTTAAGTTATAAAATACTATTATAATACATTAGATAAATAGACTCCATAATATAATATTTAAAATATAAAATTAAAATTTTTCCGTGTATTGTAAGTTCATACAAAAGCACAAACGAAAAGTACAATCAGTTGTGTTTTTTTGCGCCTGATTGTGCGTTTCATATAAACTTAATTGTTTTCGAGATATTTGACATTCTACAAAGCCCGTCTGTATTTTATTACAGTATTAGGATCGATATTGGGTGCAATCATTTGTGCACTGTTTGTGCTTTCAAAGGAAAATTAGCAGATCTATTCCTTTACAATATATTCGATAGATAAAACTAGAATCATGAAGTTTGTAACCACATAGCAATAGTAAACGTAGTGTACTTCATTGTGCGAAAAGTAATTTTAAAGATTATTTGTTCTTGTTTATGAGCATTTATGCACAATTTAAAAGACAACGAAATTTATATTTCAAAGTAACTTACTATAATATACATGAACATTATTAGTATTAAAAAATGAAATAAATATTAACAGTCTTGTCTGTCAAAGCCAAATTAATGTGAAATTAACTTTATTAATAAATATAAAATATATTCTTTGGTGTAATCGGTAAATTCATTTTAAAGAAATAGATAAACGTTAATATTTAGGAATAACAATAATTAACGACGGGCATAAGGAAGCAGAAATCAAAGAAAAGCTAGTAACAACAAACAGTATTTTACTTCTATTAATAAGATTATTTGGAAAAAAAGCAAGAATCATAATACTATCTATAATGTTGAATGACGCAAAAAAATGTAATATTAAGGAAATTAGAGAGAAAAATAATAAGAGCATTACAAGGACCAATAAAAACAACAGAATACGAACACAGAATTAGGATGAATTATGAGCTGGACCAAAAAATTGAAGATGATACATTTAAGGCAATAAAAGAACAAAGAGTAAAATGGTTGGGACACATATAGGAAACAAGTGGAAACTTAACAATATACTCAATGTTAGAATGGGAACCAGGAGGTAACAGAAGAAGAAGAAGGTCCAGAAGGACATGGTTACAGGAAATTGAGGAAGATCTCAAAAAGGCTGGAGTCAGTAAATGAAAAGAAAAAATAAGTAATAGGGAACTCTGGAGACAGATAAGCAAGAGCTTAAAATAAAATAATAAGGCTGATCTATCCTAGAGTATTTTAGGTGATAATTAATTAATATATTCTTTGGATAATGCCATTTAATTACTTATTAGAAGATTTAGACCCACGTAACAAATTTAAATTCTTCTACTAATATTTTAGAAAAATGGCTAGTTAAATCGTTCCGAGAGCTAAACCTTAAAATGGATACAATATTACCTAATTCTACACAATTTATTGATAAACTTTAAAAAATTCAATATAGCAGCCATATATCCGAACAAGGCCGTAACTACTTTTTTTGGGACCCTGGGCAAGACTTTCAAATTGCCTTCCCCCTTAATTAAAAAAAAAAAAAAAACCAGCCATGCATACAATCGACTCTGTCTAAAGGTGCTCTGTCGGGGCAGGATCGTTTATTAAAGGTGCTCTCCCCACCATATATTTAAAAAAAAATTCTCCTTGAGCGCTCGGGTGCGCGCGGAAACGGCAGGATTGAAGGGAAATCTAAATTCTGAATTGTGATTTGTCGCTCGTGAATGCGAGTGAGGGAATATTCGAGCACCTTTACGTAATGTATCCTGTAACCCTAAGATAGCGAGCAGCTTTACGCAGAGCACCTTTAGAAACATTCGACTGTAAACGATAGTTTTGAAGCTTCAGTTTGGTTATAGTCTTAATAAATAACCACAAAAAATTATTCTTTCAATTGTTTTTGCCTTTAATTTTTATTTCATTTTATATTTATGAAAAAACAATAAATCAAAACTTCATAAATTTATTTCAATTGTATTTTTTTGTTTTTTTTTTTCGGAAATTTTTCAATTAAATCATTAAGAAATTAACTAAGATGATTTTTTTTTTGTGAGACCTTTCTGTGCTCTCTTTCAATCTGAGTCCTGGGCAAGTGCCCCTGTTGCCCCAATCTAGTTACGGCCCTGTATCCGAACGTACCGATTCAAAAAGCCAAAGAATAGTGTATTCTGCAATAGCCTTTCCAAACATGATTTTTTTTAAATCTGAATAAAATTTGACTGAAACATAAATTAAGATATAAATAAGAGATTCTTCGGATTTTAATTTAACTTGAAAGAGGTACATTTAAATGATTACTTAATATGAAAAATTTAGTTTAAAATAATGTTTTAAACAAATATAAGCAAATGTTTGGAGAACTGAAAACCTAAATGACAATTATAATAAACTTTATAATTCAAAGTATAACTAAATTTAAGTTTTAAAAATAAATATATGTAGTTCACAAACTTTCTGTTGGAAGCACAATAATGCACAAATGATTTCATCTAAAATTTGAGTTTGCATTTTCAGTCAAGCGTGAAGATACGTCCGTTAATTTAATTAATTTTAATAATTAAAACGATTTTAATAAATTTAAAATATGAAATTGAAATTTTACATATGTTACAAATTTAATATAAAGAAACAGAATAAAATGAATAATTTAAATAATAGTTATACCACCAGTGTGAAAAACATGGCACTTAAGTATACTTAACCACAAAATAGATATAACAGTATGAATTAATCATAAGGTTGCTGGTAAAATGATGAGAATGTGAACAATGAAGATAATCTTTTAGTATTATTATTATGCATGTAAATCGAGCGAAATATGATATAATGAGCATGTATCTAACCTAACTGATGCTAAGATGGCTGTGAGAATTTTGATATAGGTGTCAAAGTTAATGTCAAAATAATTGGTTAGCGAAGGGTGAAAATGTGATGAGACTTGGCGTTACGCTGCGGGATATCTTGGTTGTACTCTGATACAGTCTTTTGACTATACCATCTATTGTTAATGATGTAACAACAAACTACTTATTGTTGAATATCAGAATATTATTGTTTGGCATTACTAATTAAGTATTAAGTGTTATGGATGATAAAAATAATTATATTTATTAGTGCCTAACTTTACAAATTAAAAATATTGGTTTATCAATTAATCATTTAACCGATCAATCTGATATTTTTAGTTGGTCTTTTCCATGTTTGCGTTAAATTCTAACGATTGATTTTACAGAAATTCTTTCTTAAGTTTTAAAATTATAACAAATTTTTATATGTATTAGTGGCGGACTTTAAAAATAAAAAATAATACTTTTTATTAACGATACATTATTCAAATAGTATTTTATTAAGTTTATGATAGGTATATTAATTTTTTATATTTATTCAAAGCGGTCACTGAAATAAAAAGATTTTTTTTTGAATTAATGTTTTATTCGATTAATTCATTTTTGTGGTTGGTCTCTTACAGAGTTTCGTTTAATTTTAACAATTAACTCGATATGTGTTAGTGGCGGACTTTTAAAATAAAAAGGCTACTTCTTGAATTGATCTTTTAATTGATTACTCTAATTTTGATCGGTCTTTTTCAATGTTACATTAAAATATTAACGATTAATGATTTAAAATGCATTTAAAAAAATCTTAAGTGTAATGCCAAATATAACAAGTTTTTATATTTAATAAAAGCGGTTTCAGAAATAAAAAAGATCAATTTGTAAATTGATCTTTTAATCAGTGACTCCAATTTTTGTGATCGGTCTCTTCCAACGTTGCATTCAGTTCTAATAAATAATTCTACAAAAAGTTTTTTCAAAGTTCTAATTGAATTGAAATATACAATAAATTTTTATATGTATTAGTGCTGGAGTCTGAAAATAAAAAGTAATACTTTTTGTATAAATCTTTTAACTGATTACTTTAATTTTTGATCGGTCTTTTCAAACATTGCATTAAAATATTAACGATTAATAATTTAAAATGTAATTTAAAAAAATTGAAGTGTGATGCGAGATATAATTAGTTTTTATATTTAATAAATGTGGTCTCAGAAATGAAAGAGATTCATTTTTAAATTGATCTTTTAATCAGTGACTCCAATTTTTGTGATCAGTCTTTTCCAACGTTGCATTCAATTCTAATAAATAATTCTACAAAAAGTTTTTTAAAAGTTCCAAGTTAAATGAAATATACAATAAATTTTGATATGTATTAGTGCTGTAGTCTGAAAATAAAAAATAATACTTTTTGTATAAATCTTTTAACTGATTACTTTAATTTTTGATCGGTCTTTTCCAACGTTGCATTAAAATATTAACGATTAATGTTTTAAAATGTATTTAAAAAAAATTGAAGTGTGATGCGAGATATAACTATTTTTTATATTTAATAAATGCGGTCTCAGAAATGAAAGATTCATTTTTAAATTGATCTTTTACTTGGTGAATCTAAATTTTGTGATCGATCTCTTCCAACGTTGCATTCGATTCTAATAATTACTTCTACGAAAAGTTTCCAGTGTGTTTTAATGTATGATAAATTTTTATATGTATTAGTGTCCAGCTTTAAAAATAAAAATGATTGGTTTTTAAGTTTTTATTTTATCGATTGATGTAATTTTTGTTATCGGTCTTTTTCAACGTTACGTAAAATTCTAACAACGAATTCTAATTAACATAATATAAAAGATGCTTTTTTGTGTGCCGTAATTTAAGAACGGTCATTAATCGGTCTTTTAAATTTGAAGTAAAATTTAGTTAAAAATTTCTTATAAATCACTGTGTGAAATCAGCTATTATACATTATTTTAAGAATTTTTTGAAACAGTCCTTAACTAATTTTTAATTTTAATTTTTTTATTCGGTTTTAATCGATTTGTAATGAAACTTTACCATTCTTTTATACTACAGAATTAAATATTGAGTAAACATTTTCATTAGTTTATTAAAACAAATTTAAAACAACACACGTTAATGAAATAAAATTTTATTTAACATTAGTTATTGTAATTGTAATTCAATTCGAAAAGCCGGCAAAAAGTAACTCAAAACAAATAATTTAATTAAAAATACGAAAACTTATGAAGATAAGAGATCTTGTTTTCAAAGCATCAATTTTATAAGCTTTCCTTCTGATCGCATTTATTAATAATATCGTTGCTCGGTACCAGCGTTTGAAGTTGTTTCAAATTAAAGATTTTATCCTTTAAATGCGGTTTATTTCTCACTGCATTTTTACGGTAGTTATATGATTAAATACAATACTGAAATAAAATGTTTTAATTTTACTTGTTAGAAGTTTGTGGAATATGATTAAAAATTTGTGTGTTTTCAGTTACTTTTTAAACTATATTTTATTATAAGGAAAGATTATGGTATTTCCTGATAATATTAGTGCTTGAAATTCAATCTTTTATGAAAATTTTCTTTAAAAATTAAACTTTTTAAATAATTAACATTTGTATTTAAATCATATTTTAAAGATGTTATTCAGAACAGGTCTTTTACATTTTTCCCAAACTATTTATTTAATCGTTCTTGAAATCACGGTAGATAAAAATCGTAATTTCAAAAAAATCTGATATTTTTAATTAAATCAGAGCGACAAAGTAGAAAAAATGCTCGCTGTCCAAATTTTTATAAAATGTTACTTGTTTACATTCTTAATGGAAATGTTTAGTCAAAAATTAA
>NEEE01002054.1:100115-116839 GCA_002278615.1 Pogonus chalceus
TATATATTCAAAAATTTATAAATCAATTTAATCTTGAGTTCCAAAAAGTAAATAAAAATAACTGTGTATGTTTTATTATCTTATTGTTAATAAGAATTTTAGTCTTATTATTGTTGCATTTCCAATATTTATAAAAGATTTAATTTAAACTTTTCTTTTCTAAGTGTATCATCTTTGGCTATAATTTTTTAGGACGATTGATGTCTTGTGGAAATGAGATGGTTCGCAAAGGTAGATTCGGATTTTTACTGGTGGTATTAACGTTGATATTCTTGAAACCACGTTTTAATCATGAATATAAAACTGTATAATCGCTTTAAATGACCTCTAAACAACTGGTAGAATTATTGAATTTAGAATTTGAAGCAGGTTTGCAAAATTGACTTCATGAATATTACATGAACAGTTCGCTTCTAATTCTGAACTCAATTTGATTCTCTACTACCAGTGGCCGCTTCAAAGTCTTTCAAATCAAGATTTTAAAAAGTGTTTAGAATATAGTTTTAATGGTACGTCCAGTTTGTACAATCTTTCCAAGATTTGACGCTTAGAAACATTTGAATCCATAAAAAATAAGTTAAAAATTGTACTAATAAAAAAATTTATAATATCCTTGAAGAAGTCTGTATTCTTCAGAACAACATAATTTGCATGTTTCTTTTTTGAATAATTACTTCTTTAAACTATTTTATTTTTATGATTTAATTTTTCAAGTAGAATAATTTTAATCAGTTGTTTGTTTTAAGTTTTAACATAATATACTTTTGATTATGGTTGCTTTGTATCTGAGATGAATTAACTGGTTTTTTATAATAAAATTGTAAAGAAAAGTTAATACTTTGTATTTTTAATATTTTTGTGTAATTATATTTAGAGCTATAATTTTATCTATTATGTTTCTATATTATAATCTTTTGTATTGATATTTAGATTGGATTTATTAGAGATCAAAACGCAAATTATTACTATTTGCAACTTCCTAAATATTATCATATAGACAATTCATAGTTATACATTCATTCAATATTCGCTATTATTAAATACATCATTTCAACGGAATTATTTGGTTTAGCAACTACTGTGTCTTTATACAATGCATTTATAACTATTATAAATTCATTGATGTTCAATTACTATTACAATCAACAACAAAGCATAAACTAATAAATATATCTATTGTTAGAGAGAATTAATATTTGCAACAATATTATGCTTATCCATTTGAAGTACCATAAATGTTTTGTTAAACATGAAATAGTTTAAGGATATTATATCATTTTGAAAAGCTCTGGGTGAGCGACAGTGCCCTCAACGAAATGAGCAACGAGAGTTATATACAAAGAAATAAAGTAATTATATCGAATGTTGTGGATAATATAAATATAAGCAGGAGTACTGCAGTTTTACAGTGCCGCCAATGAAGAGACTTGTTACAACGCAGGAAAATAGTTGCACGTAGCGAAATAAAAGCAATACACAGTTACATAATAAATATGGGAAGCCGTGCGTGAACATAAAGAATATTTGCCACGTAGTATGTGTATACTTTAATATCTTCAGATAGACTCACTGATATATGAAAAAATAAAGTTTCTTGTAAGAAAAAAATACTAAAAATGTTTGGAAAAAATTAGGCATGTTCAATGAAATAAGAATTAATGGTCATAACATGTTTCTACAGGCAAACTTATGTTTATTAATTTTGGCATAAAAAACAATTGGATCAGTGTTTTGTTTGAATATATGAATGAAATTAAACCGAAAAATCTATAAACCAATTGTTTGTGCAGCAGTCACGTACGCAAATCTGGATTTTGGTGAAAATGTAATAAAAATTACATTGTTATATATTGCTAATCCTAATATATCACAGTTTGTCAGTATCCACAAATTTTGTTATTTACCACAATTATAATATACGTGATAATAATGGCACGCTTGATTTAAGTCCCTAGGCATGCTTTATTATGGAATCTTTAGTGACATGTTTAAAATTACCTGCAAAATTGGTCAATTTTCCGATAGTTAGTGTTGGTTAAATAACATTGTTAATTGTTCATACTGTGAATATAATGAGTAAATCTAAATTCAACTCATTTAACAATGTTATTGATTGTTTAATTTTAAAGCCGACTGCATATCAATAAATTTTACACAGGAAACTAAGTTACGTGCAAAAACACTATTCCGCATTGCTTTTTGTTAGTAAAAAGGTTATTTTTGTTAAATTACGCCTTAAAGTTCCATCTTATAAATTTAACTATATTAAAGATATAAAGAAATATTTAAAATGCTTCCAGGAATTAAGCTTTACCTTAGTTAATACTAGTTCGGGAAACTGCTGATTTTTAGAAAGCCCAATCGAAAGAGCTTAAAATATTATTTATATTTTTTTAAATCACTAATTTAGATTAGCTTTCAAGGTTTGTTAAAAAACAATTAAAGACAGGTAAAATATACCACTAGAAATAGAAAAGGTCAAAGTAGATTTTTTTTAAAACTACATACATATATGTAATAAGTTTCATTAAAAAATGAATTGTTTTCGTGCTGCTAAAAAATTCCAACAAAAGATTAGTTAAAACCTTTGAAACAAATATGTCTAAAGTGATCGTTATAGACCAGTGATGACGAATTTTTTTTGAAAAATGGTTCAAATTTTGGCCATTATTTTTGTTATAATTGCTTGGTGGGTCACTTTGTAATTTAGAAGGTGAAAAGAGGTATTTAAAAGAGTTGTTTTCTCTTCTATAATATAAAAAATAAGTTTATTAAAATAAATTCGTGGATCATATAAAATGCCTTCAGGGGTCAGTGTTCGACCCGCGGTTCATAGGTTCGCCACCACTGCTATACACCTTTTAAGAATCGAAATTTTTTATATTTTATCAAATATACTGAAAAAGTCGATTAGGAATCAATTTAAGAAAAAATCATTTAAATTAAAATTTATTTTTTAACTTATAAAACAGAAATTTAAACCTCTTCTTATTAAATGTTACCAATAAAAATACATATTGTGACACTTTGAAATTAAAACCAGTCTAGTATTTTTTACAATTGAAAACAAGATGAATATGTTTAACAAAGGATCGATGAAGAAAAAGATTGGAAACCTCTGCTTTAAAAGGTGACAAAGAAACTTGGCTAAATTGGACATTAAGATTGGTGAAAAACTTATTCAAAATTGATTCAAGGCAGATAAAATACAACAGAGTAGTGAAAGATTGTTGTTAATTAATTGTCACAAAAAAACATATCCAAAGCTGATTATATTTAAACCAAATAATGATCAATTCAAAATTGATTTAAAAGGAAATTGATCAAAGCTGTTGAGAGTCCAACTCGGATAAAATACTGATCTCTGTTCCTGGCAGTACTTCATATCAATAAAATTTAAGTGATTTTAATAATAAGTTATATCTCATATACAATTGAAATATAAAGATATATTAAATTATAAAATTACATCTTGGAAAATATACAATTTCTGAAATTCGAGTTCTGCAATGTACTTTTATAAGTATTAGCGAATAAGGTAGTTAAATTAGCGAAATTACTCTTGCTAAATGTTTTATCCTGGACGAACTCTATAATTAATTTAGCCAGTATTAAATCGACAGTTTCGACATGAAAAACCTTTGTAGCTAATCATGTTGCTGAAAGCTTCGAATTATCGGATTGGTGTAGTGACCATCATGTGGATCCGTCTAATAAACCTAGTGATAATAACTTAAAACCTAACCTAAAAAGCTCTTTAAAATTTAAAGTTTAAATAAAATAAATTAACTTAGTTTTAAAATAATGATGTATTTATAAGAATTTATTTTTAAATTGCAACGCAACTCATTCAGAATAATAAATTTATCACTTCAGTTCCGAAAAAATGCTTTAAATACTGCAGTTAGAATTAATTTTTATCAAATGTTTTACTGCATTTTAACTTCAATGACATTCTTATGCTGGCATTCAATTAATCCTTGCTGGAATTTTACAATTGTATTATTCACTTGGAATCGCGAACATTAGTCGAGAAGTCATATTAGAATGTAATTTGCTTTTCGAATAAATCAAAACACTAATTTCGTTCTAGGAATAATCTTTTAAATCTTTTAAAAAAGAGCAGAAACATTAAAATAGAACTTTTTATATATATAAATCGATTTTTTTTAGATAAATTGATTATACTTTTAAGACTAATTTAAATGTTTAATCATTTCAAAATTCAAATTATTTCCTAAGTTATAGCAATTAGAATGAATATTTGGTTGTAAGACGCTGACGCCGTTCTGTTTTTTCTTTTGCGTTTTTCTTGAATCTACTTTTTTCAAACTGGTGCACAAGATATCTCAAGATCTACTCAATCGATTTTGTTTAAATTTACAACACATATTCTTTATAATATAATCGAACAATAAGACGGGACAAGATTTTTTTGATTGGGTTCCATGTTCATTAGTATAAAAATTAGAGTTGTCATTTCTATATATTTTTTTTTTTTAATTTTCCTACGTTTCGTCTTAGCAATAACTTTTCTTGATAAGAAAAAAATGATTTTTTGTTTTCTTTATACAATGCCTGACAGAGGAAAATAAGTACACCATCAGAAGGATTTTCAAAAGAGAGTCTTATTTATTGGCTCATATCTCCATCACCTTTGAATATTTTTTATTCGTTTTTATTTCAAATTATTCTTAAAACTACTATGTATATGTATAAAATAAAATTTATTTCATATACTTAATAGCTGCGTCAAAAAATATGTTTATTTTTATACCTATTTTTCCGAGAGCCAAAGTTGTACGACCACTTGAAGAACTTAAATTGGGAAATAATTAAAAGGAGATTTTCGTTAAGAACGGTTTGACAGAAGGAATCTTCTGCCAATAAATAAAAGATAAAGACTCAATAATAAAACATAAATTAGGAATGGTTATATTAATATACAAATAAATGCATGTGAAACAAATATAAAATACTGCTCCAGATTTATCTCACCAAGAGTAGTTCAAACTTGTTTGTAATATTTATCTGATATAATTAAGACCAGCATTAGTGAGTAATTATTGTAGCCTAGAAACTAAGCAACATTCCAATACAAATTAAAATGCATATTACAAAATAGTTTAGCTTGAATTCAGATCACGCTAAATCATGTTTAATGTTTGGAGTAATTATGATTAATTGATGTCAAAAAAATACTTGAGTCAGAAACAAAGTAAGAGGAAAACTTAGGAATTAAGTAGAAACTTCACGAGAACAACCAGCCTCTTCTACTTTAGCTTTTAAGTCAGATAGGAATGACTGAACCCTCAACAGCGTAATCCAAGCAGCAACTGTGCTCTTTTCATTAGAGCCCATTAAGACTATGTTGAATTTTGTGGTACAGTCAAACTTTCTGCGAAATTCATATTTTATTTCATTTCCTGCTGATATATTTATCTTTAGGGACATTAATCTCATTTTTATTTACAATTTTAAGAACGTGGAATATTTAAAAATACTAGATATTGTTTTTTTAATAATTTATCTGTAAGGTGTAAGTTTATTTTCTGGTCCGTTCATGTTAGTTTCCATTTGAAATTAACCTTATCTATTTTGCAAATAGTTTTGTTTTTGAGGCTTCATAAAATACACAGAAACTTTTAATTTATTTGATATTGCATTTAAAACGTGAATAATTCTATATAAAGAATTGTTTGGTATAACGTTTTGTGCAAATAATGTTTCGAGTATGAGCGTAAATAACAATTAAGTTCTCCTTTACAATAAATAAAATAGTGCAACGTTTCGACAAAAGAACAGTTAATTTGTTAATGAAACTTTTTTTCAGTGTAATAAAAGCTACAGTTACCATATTGTTTTTATTATTATTTTTATAACTTTCAATGAAACAGCAAAAATGAAACTACAGAATATTTTTAATTAACTTTGTGTTTCTCACATTTTTGGCGTTCATTATTTGCGCTTGTCAAACACACAAATAAACACAGAATGGTGTTATAATTTATATTTATATTGTTTTGATAGCGTAATTTACAAACAAAGCAAATAAATTAAGTAACGAAATGTTTGACAATAAACCATTATCTATTTGCAAAAACTGTTAAAGATGTCGTTGTGGTAAATAAAAGAGTTCACTTGTTTTTATTAATGTTTTTATACATTCGACACTTAGTTGTTTTTATGGTATTTATTTTTGTTCAATATTCTAAAGCAAAAAAGTTTCTTTATTTTATTATATAAAATGAAAATATACTTTCTTTTATATGTATATACTGGGTTTCTCAATAAATATACTCAGATATGGAACTAATCATTTCAAAAATTATACTTAGGTACTTATTTAAAAAAATGATAGATGGTTAAATGATTTTAAAATATGCCAAGTTTTTGGTATAAATAAAATTATAATTATTAATTTTATATTGTATGGTGCCCAATATATAAGGTCCTTCGGTAAAGAATAGGATTGCTGGGATTATTTAAAAAATGGTTGTCTTAGATGTTTTTAAGTTTTATTCATTATTGAAATAGTTTTGAAGTATCTAGTAGAACAATCAGAATGATGTAAGAAATTTTATATTCTATATTCTAAAGCATAGATTTACAGTTTTATATTGTCTAATTTTTTTTAAACTAACCCTAAGAAGAACTTGAATATAGAAAAAAGTTCGATTTTTTGTAAAAAAAACTTATGTTTATATATGTTGGATGTTAATTAAAAACTACAGCTTATTGTGATGCGCCCGGCTATTTGGATTATTATCTAGTTTTTTTTTTTTCAATAAACCTAATATTTTTAGGGATATCTTAATGAGCCCTGTGCACCTGCAAGTTAATTAGAAACTAAGCAATTGTTTACACAAATAAATCCTCTATTTTGCAAATAAGTACAAATTATTCTTACAACGAAAGTGCAAGAGGTGTTCCTCTCCGATAAAAACTGTTTAAAGGGTGAAATTGTCTCTCAAAGTTGTTGGTAAAGAGAGGTGGATCTTGGATCCCATATACATGTAGTTGTTATAATTAAATGGGACTAATGGCATAAAAATCGTTTTAAAAAATAATGAAAAATGTATTTGATGGCATAGCCGAGGGGTCATTCGAACAAAAGTTATAGGGGTTAAAAAATTGACTATCACTCGCCTGATTTAAACGGTAATTTAAACTAAAAAAAATAGGAGGTACGTTTTTGAGGGACGATTTTACCCTAAATATGTTTTTCCGACTATAAAAAAAATACATGTCTCTTACAATCAGATGTTTGAGAGATTTTTAATTAACTTAAAGGTGCACAAACTCATTACAATAAGCCTATAAAATTTTTCAAACAACCGGATGTAGTAGGTATATATCAACAGAAAAGTGCAACTATTCTATAAAAATTGCAGTTTGAAAAAGTTCTAACGGACAAATATGAATATAATAAAACTTCATAAAGATGCAAAATTCATAGTCTCCAGACAAACTAACTTTTCGATATGAACAAAAAAGTGACATAAAACTTCCGCGTTAGAATTTGATGAGAAAAGTATCTATTATTCATTTCAAAATGTGAATATTGACGCAAAATTTTAAAATTATCATCTTTTCTTCGAACATAGATATATAACAATACATTCAATTCTTTTCTTTTAGTTTTTGAGTCTTTTATTGTCTTGCGATTACTTATAAATGTTAGTATCTCGCTATTTCGATTTTTAAATAATAATAAAAATTAAAATTAATTGTGATAATAATTGATAATAAAAACTAAGTTCCGTTTTTTTTTTTTGTTTCCTTTTTTTAATAATGTGCTACGAGAGATTTTTAAGAATTTAAAACTGAAAAATATATTTTAAATAATAAGTACATATGTATGTAGTTATACCGTAAATTGTGATTGGTCTTTTTCTTAAATGGTCCTTTAACGAGTTTATAACCGTTTTTTTTTTTTCACTACAAGAAATCCAAACCAATTTCTTAAACTTCTTCTAAGTCTGTTTTATATCAGGTTTAGATCACTCTTTAAAGACTTAAAACATGATCTTGCGATTACCAAAATTTTTTATAGGCTCTTTTAAATCGATTTTTTGCAATTTCAAATCGATTTTTAATTTATTTTTAATAGATTTAAACTTTATTCACAGTCTGCTTCATTACATTTTTTTTTTTATGGTAAGAATCTTTTTTACCAATCTTTTTTAAGAATATGATATACTGTTAAGTTTTACTGATTTAAATAACTTGCAGTGATGTAATAATGTATAAGAAACCTATAGTCGTCGCCACGAAACAATGAAATTGTGTAATCATTGCACGTTTACATACTACCACTCCGCGATCTGAAAAAGCAGTTGCTGTTATATGCACGAACGATTTGTAAAGAAGTAACGAATGTAAACAAAACCTGCGTACATTGCATGCATAATATTTTAAATAAATTTGCGACGTACTTCACATTATTGAGAAATATGCCAACTAAGCGTTAAGAAAATCAAAAAGATAATAACGTATGTCGTAGCAAAATATCTGCTTATTATTATGTAATTACATTAATTCGTGGCGATTACTTTAAAAGTTGTACTATCATCAATTCCTGAAAACTAACAGGAAATTATTTGTTTAATATTAGATTAACTTGAACTCACTATTATTTTAATGAATTATCATATCACTGATTCCATTTGTGAATTCTGCACTTGTTTAGTTTTAGAAAATATGGTGATCAGGGCCGTAACTAGGCAGGGGCCACAGGGACACTTGCCCAGGGCCCAGAACGAAGAGGATCTTAGAATAGCCTCTCAAAAAATTTAATCTCAGTTATTTTCTTAATAATTTAATTGATGATGTTACCAAAAATGAAAGAACAGGAGCTTTTTTTTTATTAAGGAGGAGGGGGCAATTTGAAAGTCCAAACCC
Organism: Pogonus chalceus; assembly: GCA_002278615.1. Lineage (NCBI taxonomy): Eukaryota > Metazoa > Arthropoda > Insecta > Coleoptera > Carabidae > Pogonus > Pogonus chalceus. The sequence continues at coordinate 109,020 of NEEE01002054.1, forward strand.
AAAAAACCCAAAAAAAGGTAGTTACGGCCCTGATGATAATATATAAATCAAATATAATGATAAGTCGTTTAAACTATGTAATTTTCAAATGTAAATAAATGAAAGACAGCAAAATACTGAGTTAAAATATATACTTAAGTCGTAAATATGTTGCACAAATAAATGACACCCATGTAAATATAAAGTTTTAACAAAAAAAGAAAATTATTCATCATGTATGATATGAAATTATAAGGGTGGTAAAATGCAACCCTTATACATTTCAAGTTTCATTTAGTCTTTTTGAAGAGCAAAATACCGGATGCACTTATATAGAAGCACGCTTAAATTGCATAGCAGAAAATTTTTCACGCTATGAGATTTTATAAGCATGAACAGTGCCTTTGGAAATTTTCTGTTGGGGCACGCATTTATTTTATATAGGAAAATGTCATCTATAAATAAATATACATGTTTATATGTTTAAGTAACAATGTAGAATAAATTTCATACCTTTATTTTACTATTTACTGGTAAATATCTTAAAAATAAATTTAAGAACAAAAAAATATATGTTTATTTATTTATATTTTAATATGATACTCTACGAATTAAATCATAATTAATATAAGAAGAAAAGGTGGGAAATTATAAGCGTTACCTAACCTAACTTAACTTAAGCTAATCTGATTTAATCTTATGATAAAGCATAGCAACTCAGCAATTGTTTCTTTTATATGAAATAAATTATTTATAAAATTGAACTATTAATAGTTCTTTCTTCAAAAATTTCTGTCAAACTTGAATTTAATCTTTTTAGAAAATCATCATCTTAACAATATAACAAATTTTTCTATATGTTTCATTATTTTAAAGTTAAGATGGATCTTTAATAGCTAGGTTCAGTTTATTTTACAAAAGAGTATTACAATTGAATTACTAAAAAGTTATTAAGTAATATTTAACACTTAAACAAGTTTCATAATTAGTAATTTTTATAACAATCGTTTTGACTTCGTTATCATTACTAGGTAAATACAAAATTTAAAACTAGACGAAATTACCGCTGACAAGAAAAAGGATTTATCTAAATATTTCTGGTTATTATCTACATTTTTAATGCGGGCTCTTTTCTATACTTATTCTTTTATAGTACACGTGCAAAACTTACCGTGGTAAGTAAGACTATTAACTAAACAATGGAGGGAAAAATCAGTATTGACTTTTATATAGTTTACACCAGCTCTTCAAATATTTTTTACAAGGATTACTGATTATTTTCAACATAGTTTTTGTCCGAAAATATACGGATATACGTACAAATTAGGTTAAGAGCTAGTGGTAGGATATATAAAAACATTGAGATTCTCAGTTATTTTTGAAATTCTTTGCATACATAGATAAGTGATTATTTGGAAGCATACGCATGAAAATTTAATATGTATGTTACGAAAGGAAAAACACCTGGCTTCAAGGCGTTATGGAAATGCAAATTTTGAGGCAAATCGATTCAACTTTAGGAACGGAAACATCAAATTTACAGCGGTATTTTTTATTTTTTATGAATAAGCAAATTCTAAAATATGTATATAACACTTAATAAATGAAACACATTATATGTTTTGAAATGAAGTACTTGTATAAACATGTTGCTATAAATATACAACAGTGCATATCATGTTTACATTTCTGGCGCTTTGTGTATTGCACGGTGTGGTCATAAACGCAACATCAAAGAGGTATCAAACCACTAACACCGCTAAACAATGGGTGTTAATCACAATGCGCACAGAACCAAACTTGATCAGGAGCTTAGAAATTACTTGCGTATAATACTCTTCAACTATGATATTTGCGCTATGTAAGTAGGTTGCACTTCAGTACATTTATATCCTCATTATGCGTGCTCTAATATGCTGAAAACTACTTTTGCGGATCATACACTATTAGCATTGAGTGCATTGTTATATTTAACATGAAATGTATCAATCTATCACATTGAAATTATAATTGCAATGCTTATAACTGCAATACGATCGGAAGTTGTAAATATTTTATAGTATTACAATATTTAACTCGTTACTAGCTTAATAAACTATTAACATGTAATTTAATAAATTTATTATTATATATAATGGTATAATTTTTGTGGACATTTCTAATAATTCAACAATATTGGGACGCGCTAAGTTTTAAATGGATCGCGGAATCGTAAAAGAATTTAAAAAATAGGTGTTGAAACAAATCCTATATGAAAATGTATGAAAATATTGTCTGAAAAATTAGTATTTTGTGTTTGTTATTAAAAAAAAAAAAGAAAANATAAAAAATTCGATCGCAGTACAACTTAAAAAAATATTTTGGGTAGTAATTACGATGTTTGGAAAAATATGTTGGGTCGTGCAGCAAAAAATTGAGGAACGCTGGTTTATAGCACAAACTTGTAATAGATTTGAGTATATTGTAAAACGACAGTATTAACAGAATTAATAATATTTTAGCTAAAAATCAATTAAATTTTTGTATATTTATTTATAAAATGTATTTACAGCAAAAAATTGATTTGAACTCAACCATTTTTAACACCGTGACATTTAGAAAAAAAGTAATTGACTTTTTAATGGTGCCATAAGTTTTAGGTTACATTTAAAACACTATTATTTAGTGAATTATCATATTACAGATTCAATTAGTAAACTTTTTACTGTTTTAAATTTGTAGAATATAAGAATTTTTAGGGAACTAATAGAAAAATCTTTTTAAATCGCTTTATTTATTTATGAAAATTAGTTATTAATTATTTTATGAATTTCCAAATATTAAAAAATTTACATGACTCATTGCAAAGAGTGCCGTCATTTTGCAATTACCTGTCTTTTTAAATAAATCTGATATTATTTAGACTTAATGTAATGAGCCTGTGCACCTGTAAGTTAATTAAAAACTAGGTAATTGCTCAAACAGTTCATTTACGTCTAAGATTATTGCAAAAAGTCTTGTATAAAGCTTTAAATATATAAGGAAATAAATGTCCATTTTTGAATTAACCTATGAGTGTCTAGGTTTATTAAAATATACCTAGAATATGTCAAACTTATTAGAAAAAATTTAATCATATTCTAAATAGTCGAGTGCATTGCAAAATTACGGCGCTCTTTGCAATAAACTTTTTTCTTCTTTCAATAAATCTACGACATATAACAAATATCGCATAAATTTGTTGTTATTAAAATATATATAATTATAAGGTCTTCTAAATGATAAATTTATTGACATTGTTTTCCTTATATTTTATTTTTATAATATTGTAGAGTAAGTATAGTAAGTTGTCATTAGAGTAAAACAAAATTTGGCTTAAATTTCCTAATTTATTAATATTAATAAAAACAATAATTAACATTAAATATTTGTTCGTTATATAATTTAAATACACCATAAACATGAAAATAATAATATACATATCTAAAAAAATTATTCTCAAAATATATAGATTGTTTTTTATAATTTACAACCCTTAAATTAAATTTAATATTACTTTTATTCATATTATTTTAAGTTGGTACGATTTAGAAACTTAGGCATTACGAATTATGAGATAAATTTCTTTAAAGGTGCATTTTTATTACACCACAAAGTATAGTTGCCACGAATCAATGTAATTATATAATAATAAGCAGATATTTTACTTTGACATACGTTATTACCTTTTTCATCTTCTTAACGCTTAGTTGGCATACTTCTCAATAATGTCGCGGGGTGGAACCATCTAAAGGCATAATGATTACACAATTACATTGTTCCGTGGCGTGGACTATAGCTATTAACACACATGCGTGTTTCTTTAAAATGCAGACCATGTAACGGGAAAGTGTCATAAAAAGTTAAATATGTATAAGTTGTTCAATAAATAAAACAAAAAATTCTTTTTTCAAGTAAAATTATTTAAATATATTTTTTTCAAACGTAAAATAAATATAAACTTGTAAAATTAAAAAAAAAATATTCTTTTCATAGAATGGTGTATGTTTCTTGACCCACTACTGCAAGTACATAATTTCTTTTTCATTTTATTGAAACTTCTCATGTGTTATATTCATCACAAGTAAGGTGCGAAAATTTTTAAGTGCAACTTTTACATATATTATTGCATTCATTAAAATATTTTTATTTTAATAAATTCTACGAACTGAAATAATTTCCTAAAAATAAACTTACATGTATTATTATAATTAAATAAAAAATAAAATGTACTGAATTGAAATATTATTGTGTGAGGTATTTTTATTCAGCAAGCAGTTGAAATTTACAAAAAACTGATAAAAGGACAATAAGACCTGATTCTTCAAGGGTTTTCGCTTCGCGTAAAGCCCTTAGAATTTCCATTGTTTGTCGAGCTATTGTTATATTTTTTGGGTTCTAGTAGTAAAAATATTATACAATTATTTATCAGAAATTACAATACATTTCTCATTGTTGTATTTTTCGATTATAACAGAATAAATAAATAATTTATATGAAGTATTTTTAAATAATAATTTGTAACACTTACTTAAAACAATTTAATTAATTTAATAAATATATTTTTATACAATGTTATATACTTTGTTTTATATTTCGAAGGTAGGGTTAAAAAATAATATATCATATAATTAAAAGTAAAGTGAATTATATGGTAAACTACAATTGGTTTATTTTAACTTGTAAGTGTATAATAATTTGTTTATGACACAAACTATTTCAAATATGGATGCAACAGCAAGTGCATACAAATGAAACAGTTATTAAACTGTCAAAGAAGCGTGGACAATTAGATTTAAAACGTATGTCTGTAGTTGAAATACGAAGTACTTGATACACTAAAAAAGAAATGTACTTTTTTAACATTTCAAATAGTGGGCAAAATAGAAAATATACGAGTTTCGTACGTGCTTGTCAAAAGTTGGTTTATCCGTTATTATTTAATAAACTCCAGTTAATGTATATGTTACAGTTACAATAAAGATAATGTGTACATTTACTAGATTATGTATATTTTTAGACAAAGTATCATTTTAGTAATAAAATGCACTTGAATGTGAGGTTATAAAACGTATAAATAAAAGATTATTTAATGGGATTTTGTTTACTATCATTACTAATTATTTTATATTTAAGAATAAATATCATTTATACTTAGATTTAAAAGTAAAATAGTTTTGTGAATACTTTGAAACTTTGAAACTATTCGGAAATTCATTTGTGTATACTTTGTTCGAACGATCCAGTTAATATATACATTTACTAGACTGTTCACATTATTTAAGTTACAGCTATATAGTCGTCGCCACGAAACAATGTAATTGCATAATTATTGTACGCTTACATGGTATTGGCCCGCGGTCTGAAACGATTTATGTATTCCGAAAAAGCCGTTGTTGCTTTTGACACTAACGCTTTGTAAAGAAATAACCAATGTAAACAAAACATGTTTATAGTGCATATACATATATTTTTAAAGATAATAACGTAGGTCAAAGTTAAATATCTATTTATTATTATGTAATTATATTGATTCATGGCGACGACTATAACTGTAACATATATCCGTTTTTCGATTTTCGCAGTCTCAATTCTACATGGATTTGTTTTACGCGAATATCATCAGTTTTTCTTCGTGTTATATTTAAATTGCGTTATGAGAGTACCGTGTAATAGGAGAGTTGATTAAAGACCCTTGTTACTTTTAAGGGGGGACCCCATCTTGACTAAAAAACAGTGATATCCAAAAATTTTGTATTAAATAACAATCGAATCATTTGAGTTTTTTAACTATATTATTGCACGTATTTTATTTATTATAACAAAAATTTTTGAAATAAAAATATTAATATTAGAAGCTGTGGTAGCCTTCGGCGTCAGACACCTCCAAAAAAGACTCCACTATGAGTACCCATAGTGGAGCCTTTTTTGGAGATCGCGACTAGTACCAGTCGCGATCAGTCCTTAAAAAATGTAAAAAAAATCGTTTGGATTTCCTTAAACTATATTAGATTGGCTATCGTGAATCATAGAATTTTTTGAAAATACAAAAAATTGCAAAAATGGCGGCAGTTTAAAAAAATTTTTTTTCGTGAAAAAATATGCTATAAATATGTTTAAAAAATTAAAATATTTAAAAATCTTATGCTTCACGATAGAAAATACAGTTTTACACATTGCTGATCAAAATTGAAGTGATTTCATTGAATGATTCCCGGGAAAAAATGGCACCCATGTTTCAGAAAAACGCGTTTAATGTTTTCGGTACTGTAGTTAACGTATTGTACGACCTCCACAATTTTTCTTGCATCTTTGCAATTACTTTGAACATCAATTAACCCTCGTAGAGGGTCATTTTAGACAGAATATGGAATAGATTTATGAAAAAAAAAACCGATTTTTTGAAACCTTCAGGGTGGAGTTCCCCCTTAAAACTTCTAGAAACACATGTTTATTTATTATATAAATAAGATCGCATAAATAAATATACAATTGTATCCATAAACCTGATAGTTTTTGTCAAAATATTTTATTTTTCAAAAAATATATTTTCCTTCGAAATAAAAAACAGACTATAGTATCACATAATGTTAAAAGTAAATTAATACATTTTTAATTAAAATAAATTGGTATGATTTCAATATGTAATAAAAACTAAAATATGGTAATGAAATTTGAACAAGTTTATTATTAAATTTTTACTATTTCAATTAAATTATTTATATTGCGAAGTCAATATTAAAAGTAACTTGATTTGTGATATTATTTTATATATTAATTGATTTATTTATTTTACATCACTTTTATTTATTTATTTATACATACATATGTATATGTGTTAATATTGAATCTGATAATTGTTCATTTTATTTTACTTTCAGTATTTAAATTAAAATTTTATTATTCAAACATATGAATATTGAAATATTTAAATAGATTTAATAATTACGTAACTTTATGTTTAATTTAAAATATTACAATTTTTTTGTCGTTTAAAAAATAAACCGTTCGTTTTTAAATTTATTATATTTATGGCCTTCAATTTAATTTCTTCTATAAATTGTTTGACAATTTATTTTCAGTAGCACAAGTCATCTTGACAAGTAATAGTCGTAGATACAGACCATAGATATGAAGTAATATAAAAGTGATTAATTAATAAACAATAATAATAACAATTATTAGAGTGAATAAAAATAAGTATAGTGTTGTTCAAAGTTTCTACAAATGAATCTTAAAAGGTTTTTATAGTTTTTTGGTTTAGAATATTATTATTCAGATAGTTTTCGAAGTGTTTAGTTTCGATTTCTTGCTCGTTCATATTGTAAAGCGTCGTACTTAACACGTGGAGACACGCATTGTTAAGAAGAAGAATAGAATTCTATTGATAGATAGTACTTGTTGCTGTTGTAATTTTCGATGCAGTGCGTCTAATTAGGGATAGTACACTGTTATTATTATTATTTTTTTAATTTGGAAAATAATTTATCCGAAATTAAATAAAGATAAAAATATTCATAGTTTCTTTTTTGTTTAAATTATTGATAAGTGTTTATTTCACTTTCATTGGAATCATTTTAAGCTGCCATAAAGGTAAATATTAAACCAAATTTATATTATTTATTAAAAGATTAAAAAGAAATAATTACTAATTTAAACCATATAATTGATTGGTAAATCTATCACTGGGGCGGCGCAACTACGTGATTTACAGGTGCGAAGTGGCACTCAAACAGTGGATATTTTTCTGATAAATATGACTTGAAATAAGGTGAGAGGCGGTTATGTATATATATATATATATATATATATACCTAACCTCC
>NEEE01002054.1:167156-183415 GCA_002278615.1 Pogonus chalceus
AATTATGTACATATATATGTATATACCGGGTGTCTTCTTTTTTTTTTTGTTATATAGGAATTATAATGGTAAAATTTTCATTGCACCATAAATTTTTATTTATTATGAATGTTAGGATAAATATTTAAATATATACGACAATCCTGTCACAAGATACAGGAAAAGTAAAATTTTCATTTTTAAGCAGTTTTCAGAGTGCCAGTAAAATAAATCAAATAATTTTAATTTAAGTGACATTATCTTAGTGCTTGTATTTATGAATTTCTCTGTAACCTTGTCTTTCTATTTAAAAATTAATTTAATAAAATATCGATGAATTTATTAATTTGAGTTTTGTTTATTCGTATAAAAATTACTTATAATTTTTAAGCTACATTTTATAAAAAATATTTATATGGATTTGCCTAATTTTTCATACCGAATTCATTTTATTTTGAAGTAAAATTTCTATTATGTTCATCTTTCTTACCAGGATCGTAACTAGCTTTTGTGAGCCTTGGGCAAGACTTTCAAATTGGACTCCCTTTTAATAAAAAAATAAAAATAAACATGCATATACGATTGTTCTGAAATTCCTATTCTTTAATTTTTTAAAGTTTTAATTAAGTTTTAATTAACACAAAATAATTATTCTTTCAATTGTTTCTGCCCGTAATTTTAATTTAATTTTATATTTATAAAAAAAAAACATTCTTTTCCCTAAAATAAATCATTAAGAAATTAACTGAGATGAATTTTTTTTTTGTGAAGCCTTTCTGGGCCTCCCTTCGATCTGGGCCCTGGGCAAATACCCCTGTTACCTCTGCCCAGTTACGGCCCTGTTTCTTACATTAAAATAACAATTAAAAGAACAGAAAGTGTTAAGAAGTTATTTGTCTTATTTTACATGGCATTCTGTAAACAAGTTATAGATAGTAATTTTAATTTATCTGTATCTCGTGATAGGATCGTCGCTTATTATTAAAAAGGGGCTCAGTAGATGCACATTTTAATTCTGAACAACTTTTGTAATAGAGAAAATTTTACAATTGAATTTCGTAAATAATATATAAGAATCTTTTTAAATACTGTTAATATGCTGAGGAAAGAACTTCGAATATAAAAAACTTGGTTTATATTTAAAACAAGTTCTTAAATAAATTGATGAAAAATCAATAAATGAAGAAATAACTGCTAAATTAAATGGAACATCTGCGTGTGTTTTTATAATATTCCAGTTTTCAACAAAATCAATGTTTTTTTATTTAATTTTAACTTATAGAAACTTATGAAATGTTTCATAAGAAAACTGGATCGAACTAGAAATAATGTACAAGAAAAATATTTAGTAAGAAAATTTTTATTGTTTTAAATTACTTAAAAAAAATAGATGACCTAATTTGTTTGACCTGTAATTGCGGTAATAAAATAATTACGTACTATTTGTTTTTACAAATTAATAAAATAAATTCTAGTTTCATTGAGTTTTTAATGACTTTTAAATTTTACTATTGTTTTATCATAGATTAAATTTTATGTAAACATATTATTATGCGAATAAAATCGAATTACTAAGCTTGTATCAATATGATTTTCAATCCAGTTAATTTGAAATATGTTTTTGTTTAAATAAAAAATGAAATAATAATATATGTTACGTTTATCTGAATTATAATTATGTTATTTATAGAATTATGAATTTGTAATGAGGGGATATTACATATAACGATTCAGATTATACATATATCTGTTTAAATATTCAGTGATTTCACTGAAATTATGGAATATGTTTATTTATTTAAAACAAAAATTCTTTATAATCGTTTATTTTGTTTAATTAATTTTTGAATGAAAAAAAAATTAAGATTTAAAAATAGCTTTTTATAAAATATTCAGTAAAAACCGTTTATAATAATGATAACAAAAAAAATGATTTAAATTCATTAAATTGCTAACAAAAATTATTTTCTCTAAGAATGGCTACATTCTGCGTAACTGTGCAGAATCATTAATTACTAGTGTTTAATAAGGTGTAACTATGCAGTATTATTATACACACACATAATATAAAATTTATATAACTTTATAATGCATAAACTTAAAGTAACAACAATCGAGCAATTATTTTTTAATTATTTAAATACATATCTGTCAAACTTAATTTATAGTTTTTTTGTTATGTTTCTTTAAATTCAACTAAATTTATAGTATTAGATAAAGTATAGTATGGAAACATGTTTGGAATGACTATTCTCCACATGACACTTATAACAGAATATACTTTTTTTAATTTTTACTTAATTTTTTCTATTAATGATTGTAAGCTAAGTTTCCAAGTATATAGCTAGGCTAATATTTACAGCAATTTGAAATGTTTGACACATATATTTTTTTAAATGTATGACAGCTTAAACGGCGTAAAATTAGTTAAAACTGAATATAAACCTTTTAGTAAAAAAAAATTGGAAATATGTTCTTTTATTTTCGGATGAAAGTAATCAATTTAGTGAGTTAAAAGGTTTATGGTTTCGCTCAAGGCACTATTTCGATTCGATTTTGTTCGAACATTACAATACACAGTATAAAATAAATTTAATTGAAGTTCACAGTAAACTTTGTTTATCAATTACTTCATCAAAATTAGTTTAAAGCGTATGAACAAACATTTTAAACAATTTTGCAATATTAAAAATTATTTTTACCCAAGTTATGTACGTTTATGAATAAACAAATATATTTAATTTATGAAATATATTGAATTTTTTCACAGTTTTTTTCGTATCATATTAAATTTTTAATTGGAAAGAAATGACTTTGAAAAATGTAGTTCCAATAACTAAGAAAAACTTTGACAAATATGTATTTTAATAATTAAAAAATAACTACTAAATGTTGCCACTTAGAGGTTATATGTTAAAAAGTAATATAAGCTTCACATTACCTTATTAAACACTAGTGCATAATATTACTAAACAGTTGTGCAGAATACAACTATTTTATGATTGAAAATTATGCAAGAATGATATGAAATCCGTAATAGTATTAGAGACATTGTATTAAACCATTTAATAATAGTTTGTTTGACGTGTTTTTCCTAAATAAAATTGTGTATTTAAATTAATAAGTAAATAAGATTGATAATATAATAATATAAATTGAATAAAAATAAGCTAAATATAGTAAAAAATATTTCCAACTATTAAATATTATGTATATTCCCTTCAAAATTGTATGCCATACGAATGCAAAACCTCGATACAGCTTCAACAAGAAATAGACGTTCAATATATATTTATATCATTGATATCTTTGAAGCGTAATATAAAAGTTCTATTACTAAAGGAAACTATATCAATAAAATATCTTAGAGATGAAAAGCAAAAGTATCGGGGGATATACAATTTTTTTTATTCATAAAAAGAATTTGAACTTTACATTGAAATTTATTTTATATATGATTTTTAATATGAATATTTATATCAATAATATAAATATAGTTGATCGTGTGATAAAAATAAATTAATTTATAAAAAAATATTCCTATAATTTAATTTAAAATAAAAATGATTTCATCTTGTGCTTTCTATAAGTAAATAATTTAATTCCATGTACTATTTTTTGTTGTTTTAGAAAGTTTTTTAGCTATTAGCTAAAACTTTTTGTCCTTTTTTTATGGATTAAATTATTTTGGATAGTATTATACTTGAATATTTTTAGTTTTAGACAAGATATATTATGATCATAATTTAAAACTTGTCAGTTTGCTAATATTCTATTGAAAGATACAATTTTGAATTTGATCAAAAGCGGTCGTAATAGCCAATGGTCGTTATATCGGTACTAAAATATTTGAATAAAAAAGTTAAATTTATCTTATCAATCCATTTTATATGGTTGATGTTAAATAATATTTTTATTTTTAATAAAAAACAAATAGACAAAAAAAATTAAACAGATGAAAATTATTTCATATAAATTCAGAATAATGCATTCTAAGAAATTAAAATTTCATATCATTAATTTTTTGTAAAATTCTTCAAGAGCATGTCCGAATTTAAAAATTTTTGTTTTTGAAAATATTTAATAATCCGATTTTGTTTATAGTCATAAAAAATTTCTGATATCTTTCAAAATTTATATTTTCATTTTAAAATCAAAAGTCTTGTAAAATATGTTTTTGGTTTCAAAGTTTCAGTTTCAGTAATCAAAGAGAATTAGTAAAAATTCAGCAGTAATTTTATGGCTTTATCTATTCTAGACGATACTTGTAAAAAATATGATATAGGAAAAAACCGGGCCTTATTAAGAACTTTAAGATTATATCTAGTTAAATTTTTTTACATTGGTATACAACAGCAATTGAACTATCCGATTTGTCCTAATAACCGATGTCAATGTGCAGTACAATTATACAAAAAAAATATTAAAAAGCAAATTCGGTCGTTAAAACCGGTGTGTCGTTTTAAACTATATTATTTCATTGTTACGTATTTTATAATTTTTTTAATTTCTTTCTATTTTTTTAATGTTATGAATAAAGTATGAAAATTCTTCAAATAAATACAACAATTTGTTCAGTACTAATGACTAAAATAAAAAAAATAAAAATAAATAAAAATTAATAAAATTATGCTGGTAATTTAGAAAAATAACACAGTAACTAAAGAAAAATGAAAGGTGCTTATAAATTTGTTTTGTGATCATTTGATATCATTTAGAGTGATTTTAGAGTATTATTTAAATAAAATGAGTGAGAATAATAATCCTTCAGAGCTAAAAATTAATAATCTTTTATCAATGCATTTAAAAGGTATATACAAAAAATGTTATAATTTATTTCAGGAATGATTACATTGTATATTTGTAGGTGTGATTTAGATCAAAATAAATATTAAATCGTTTACTAAAAACTGTGAAAAATAGTTTTTCAATTGCGTGAAAGAATATTTTTTTTTACCTTATTGTTAAGGTAACATATTAAAAACAACACATCAAAATATGGCATAATTTACAGCCAAGAATTCAAGCAAAAATGTCAAGATTTTGAGTTTAGAATGTTGATAACAAAGGTGGAAAATTTTAGAAGTTTATTATTTTATATTTCATTATTTTATATTTCATTATTGTATGTAAGATATTTTCTGAAATAATGTGTCATTGTATAAAATAGCTATAAGAGATAGACAATTGAATGATCCTATAAGGATTCTGTTTGCCAGTTAGAGGTACGGAACCCATAAAACTGTATATTTGTATTTGAATAAAATGCAACGATTGCAATCAAAATATTTTCATTTCTGATCTAAGCAAACGAATCTTTTAAAAATATGAATGAATCCAAAATTTTTATATAATCTCCTTTTGCGTTATAAGCGAGAAAATTTCAAGTAGTATTAAACAAATTTAAGCTTTATAGAAAGTTAATTAATCTTACCGTTTGCTTTTATAACATTCTCGTTAACAGCTGTAAAACAATTTCACAAAAAATATCAAGTCTATATTTGAAGAATAATTACAACTTGCGATTTAAATTAAGAGCGTATAATTTAATTAACAAATTTATTAGTAAAACATTTTTTATTCTGTTCTAATTAATTAACTAACCCAACATTTTTAAAAACCTTTTAAAGATATTTGAATACTAATTAATGTTCTTTGCATTTTAATAAGAAATTTTAACTTTATCATTAGATGAATATAATTATTACTGATAACAGAATACAATGTTTTCTTGCTTGGTTTCTGTAAAGATATACATTGCATATTTTCCTTAATTATTTGATGATGTTTATTCATTCTTGTTATATTCTCGGAAACAAAGAACAAACTTTGTGAAATGAACTACAATAATAATATTTGGCATGGCTTCAATTTATTACTAAAATTATCCTGCAGTTTTAAAGCCCTACTTTTTTAATTATTATGTAGATATAATTTCATACTTTACTTTTTAATTAGTTAGAATAAATACAGTATTTTTATAGAATATAAAATTCTATTTTTATACATTTTTTCTTACCCTGAAATTCGAGCAAGCTTATTTTTATAATTTTGAGTTGAAGTATTTCAACTACTAACTATTAAATCGTTAATTAAAATAATATATGAGCTTCAGGTGTAGAAAATAAATTTGATACAATTAAGTATTACCAAATTTTAAAATAATTACAAAATAAAATTAGATATTTTTGACCGTTTTGGTTACAAAATTGTCGAAAATTGATAAAAATATCTGGAGAGTCCTCAAATTTAAATGTTTTCGAGCATTTGTGGGATTTATTTGGGATGAAAAGAGTTCTAATTAGAAGCCTTGAATTATGTCTTACAAGAAGAATGAAGAAAAATTAAGCTATCTTTATTAAAAAAAAAACCTTTTGGAATTAATGGTAAGAAAACTTGAGCCCATATGGAAGCAAAATAAGATTGTTTCCAAATTATGCATTTTGAAAATTTCTGCTACCACTACATTATAATAATTATTCTTACACAGTTTTAAATTACAAAATGGTTACGTTCTGTAAAAGTGTGCGGAAGGGAATTAGTCTGCCACTTGTGATGGAATAGCTATACGTGGTGACATCTAGTAACTGTTAAAATAATTGTAAAAGTACATTTCTGTCAAATTTTATTCAGTTTTTTTGCTTAATTTTTTTTAGTTCATTTAAATTCATAGTAGTAGAGAAAGTATAGTCTGCAACATGTTTGGATTGGCTATTCTGCTTTCATGGAGCCATAAAACTCGCTTACGGTGACACTTTTCATTTATTTATTATTTTCTAAATTGTGAGATCGACTTTTGTTATTTTTGAATTAACGTTAAATTTCTACTACAATGAACTGTTTAAATAATTAAAATAGTAATAATAATAAAAAGAATATAAATATTTTACTAATTTGAAGTGTTTAAACTTTTGAGAAAGTGTTGTCCGACTTTTAGTGTGAGCCATTGTATATAATTCCATTTTTCATTCAATTAAAAATTAAAAGAAAATGTTATATATTATAAATAAAAATAAAACAATGTTAGTTGGCCGAATAATATACATGATAGTGAATTGTTTCTTTAATAAAAAACTTCCCAAATCGTGTTTTTATTTTTTGCTATGTCTAATCACATTGACATACAGTTTTTAGATAAAGTGTTGAACGTTTTCTTTTAATTATTTATTTTAATCGTCAAAGCAGAAAAGTTAAAACGTATAACTTGAGTAGAAAATTAAAAGCACTATAAAACTACAACTTTTAAAATTAATATATACTGAAATATTTCCAATACATATAAATTTTATAATGAATTATAATATAATAAATGAAATAATAAATATTAAAATAAACATCTACATTGTTTACGGCTATGTTTCTTGTACATTTGAATTATGTTAGCTATACATATTATGTTGTTTAGCGAGTTTATACCTGACCAACTAAGTTAGTATTAATGTGGTAACTTTAAATTCATCTCTTAACTGATCTTCAAGGTTCCTAGGTGCTTTTTTGAGCGTAATATCTGGGTTGTTTATGAGGAATAGTGTCTCGTGCATGCGAATTATGCTTGTTATACATATTGTGCTGCTTGGCGAGTTTATACCTCAAACGTACTATAAGTACTTCGCTTCCACATGCTAATACTCGACTCATAACATTCAAATTCTGAACTCAATCATACAACCAGCCGCTCAGAGGTCAAGTCTTACAGTTTCGTACTCTTGATAAATAAACCGGTTTTTTTTTTTAAATCTTAAATCAATTGGAGAAAAATTGAGTTTTATAAGATTCTTTTCTAGGTGAAATAAAATGCAGTAATGGTTTTTTGTGAATTTTCTAGTCCTAAATAAATACGACCTAAATTTATGTTTATATTTCTGCTGAAAAATAGTCTAGGATAAAGAATAGTAGATACTTAACAATAAATAATTTGCTTATTTGATAATTGATAGGAAGCACAAGTTGCGTATACAAGTGGCGAGGTATCTCATTTCCCGAGCGAGGTAACTCGGTCGGGTAAGCTAAGGACTTGACAAACTACGCGCTTTAAATAACCGGAATTCTGCATCGTTATTACCAAAACCGGTAATTTTCAGTGTCCTGTTTTCTGAATGCTTGGCCTACTAAAAACGATGTTTATTTCTCATATATATATATTTCAGCTTTAAAATATAAATAATAAATTTTTAGTCGCAATATTTCATATAAAGTTTTAAACATAGTTACATTTGCTTTTTAATTAAATATTAACAAAATGTTGTTCAGCATATGTAAAACGCATTTTAAAAACACGCTGTTAGATTTTTTAATTTATTTAGCTTTACATTTTTGTGTAAATTGTTTTTGTTATGTTTTTATTTTATGAGTAAAGAAAAAATAATGCGGAAATAACTGTGTAATTAATTAATCCTTTAGAAACTGCAACTATGTGCGAAGTAGTTTTATTTGATAGCCTGGAGCTATGAAACTCGAGAATATTTATATACCTTAAACAGTCATGTACACTGTACAGCATCTATTGTGTTTTATACACAAAATGCATTTACACGAGTGATTAATAAAATAAAATAATTAAGTTGGATCTTTGATCACAATACTGCAATAATATGTAACAATAAATACAACATTTATTATTACAAATTAAATTGTATTAAATGTATTTTGTTTTATTTGAATGTATGACATATCCTTTAAATTTAATAAGCAATTATAATATGGAAGTTAAATTTATTCTGATAATTATTTAGTTTTTGATTTTTATCAAACTGTAATGTGAGTTTCTCTTATTTAAGATCTAACTGCAGCTTTAGGAAAATATATTTTTTTCTTTCGTAAATTCTGTTAAAAATATGTTAAATAATTTTAAATACGAAATTCAAAGTACTTTTGATTTTACCGTCTATAAACCTGACACCCTTACACGCTACTTAAACTTTAAACGCGTTTTTCTCAAAAATATATTTTTCAAATTGGCGTGAGCGATAACTTAAAATCTTTTAAATTTTTGTATACATTTTAAAAACTACTATAACAAAAAATTGAAAAACACTTGAAAAATTTTAATTTTTAAAGTAAAAATCAATGAAAAAATATGTCAAAATTGAAAGTAAAAACTTTGAGCGTTTAAATTTTGAACTTTTGGTTTCTTTTATTATTATTATTATTATTATTATTTGTTTACAGACAAATTATGACTATTATTAATAGTTAAAAAATATGTTGTTTATATGTTTTTTTTTTAATCAGGAGGATTAAAACTCACGCCAATAAATAACTCGCGATCTGTCCTTTCCGGAAAACATCGTTAGAGCTCCGCAATCTTAAATAATTGTGTATAAGATTAAATAAATAATAAATAAACAGTATTTAAATATTCAGGCATATGAGTTAAACCGTTCATCCAGAAAATGATATGAAATATAAATTTCAACAAAATTTTAGCGTTCGAAAGATATTCCCGCTAAAAAATAATTATCCTGTAAATGACTGGTAGTTAAATTAACCTTTTCTTAATAAATTTGACTTAGACAGATTGTTTAAAATTATGGGATTTATCACAAATCTATTTTATTTAAAATAATTTATAAAAAAGCAATTGATAAATGCAAAAATAGAGACTTTTAACACAACAAAGAAAAGACAGTAACAAATCTTTTTTTTTAATTTCTTCTACTCACTAAAACTTTATTCACTGCATAACTTTTTAAAGTTTTGTTTTTAAAAAACCTTGAATCAGTTAGGATTCAAATTTAAAGCGAGTTATCCAAATCATATTCAATTGTTAACTGTAAATTTTAATTTAAAATACATAACCTAATCGTTACTACTAGTAGTTTAGAGGTTATTTAAAACAACTTTAAAGTTTCGTTTCTTTATTTTTGATAAAATAACAGGATAAGGGATACAAATTCTAAAATAATTATTATGTTGAAGTAAATAGCTAATTTACGGAGTTTATCAAAACTTTATTTTATTTTAAAAGAAATTATGAAAAAACAATTGATAAATGTAGGCGTTTTGCGCCCTCTTTTGTGATCGCAAATGGTACTTTGCCGCTCTAGAGCGACAAAGTAGAAAAAAAGCTCGCTGTCCAAATTTTTATAAAATGTTACTTGTTTACATTCTTAATGGAAATGTTTAGTCAAAAATTAATACCACTGTCGTTACCTACACATTTATTACCTTCACAAGTCAATCTGACATATAATTGCTCTGTTAGTATATTACATAACCAAACAAAATATGCCCTGCTAAGGAGTATAGAAATAAAATANTCTCACTTTGCGCTCTTAATACACAAATAACTATTGTAATACAGTATTTTATAAATATAATATTGTAAAACTAAAAGAAAAAAATTTTTAATATAATTTATTTATTACAAAGAAGCTTCAGATGTCGAATAAATCATCCGTGATATGCTTCTATAAACTAGTTCATTTAACACAAACGTTTTTATTAAATTTTTATTATGAAATAAGATATGAAAAATTAACAAAAGATAGAAAACGTAAAAGTATTCAATTTCAATAAAACATTTTAAATAAAATCATATCATACCATATTATTACACTTGATTTCTTTCAATATTTTTATTGCAGTTGAAATATCTTAAGAATTTTATATATACGTGTAGAACATACAATGTAATATATACTTTATATTGCTTTTTGAATTTTTTATCTTGTATCTTCGCAATTAGAAAATATGAAATAAAATAGATTAAATTTTTATTCATTTTTCTTTTTATGTATTTTTGCTTCTTTATATGTTTTTTCTTTTTTATATTCCAAGAAAAATAATTTTATTACTTAGATTTTTATTTCAAATACTTGTAGATTTTTTCTTTAATCCAATTTAAACTTAAATTGTTTGTATTTTAGATATAAAATTATTTATTTATGATAAATTGACAAGGTCACATCTATTTTTTGTAATTACTATTAAATTGCGGTATCCATTAAACAAGAAGTTTGTTACATAAGAATTAATAAGATCTAAGTAATTAACAAAAAATCTCATTAAAACTTGAAAACTTATAAACTTAAATAGTTTTTATACGTTTACAATTGAAGCCGCTTGCAAAATAAAGCTATTTTAAACGGGTATAATTATTATGTTGACTTAAACATTACTATTATATCTAATTAAGATGTACCATAAAGGTCAATAGATGAATATTTTTAATGCGTGCATTCGCATTGCGAAACATTGATCAGATAATACATCAATAACAATTACTGCTGTATTTTTTAAGTGTTAAATAAAAATCGAAGCATTTGTGGTTTTTTACTATATTGTTGCACATATTTTAATTGTTATTACAAAATTTTTTTAAGAAAAATATTAATATTTGGGCCTGTGGTAGGCTTCGGCGTCAGACATCTCTAAAAAAGGCGCCTCCATGGATGCCAGTCGCCATCAGTCCTTGAAGAAGGTAGAACAAAATCGTTTAGACTTCCTTTAACTATATTAGATTGACTATCGTGAAGCATAAGATTTTTTTTAATTCAAAAAATTGCAAAAATGGAAGCAGTATGAAAAAAAAAATATATATTTTTTTTCGTGTGGAGAGAATGCTAAAATTTTGTTATTAAAAAATCAAAAAAATTCTTCGCTTCACAATAGAAAAAATAGTTTTACACATTACCGATAAAGATTAAAGTGATTTCATTGAATGGCTCCCGAGAAAAAGTGGCATCTAGTTTGAAAAATGTGGTTTCGAGAAAAACGCATTTAAAGTTTTCGGTACTGTAGTTAACATATTGTGCAGCCTCCTCAATTCTTCTTGTATCTTTGCAATGACTTCGAATATCAATAAACCCTTTTAGAGGATCATTTTAGTCAGAATAAGAAATAGATTTATGCAAAAAAAATCGATTTTTTAAAACCTTCAGGGTGGGGTAAAATTTTTGTTGGTTATGTTTATCTAAATTCAACTTAATTTATAGTATTAGAAATTATTCTTAATTCCAAAATTATTGTAGAATAAACTATAAATACATTTTTTATTTATAGTAATAAAAATTGATTTATTTAATTGAATAAATACAAATTATATTGATTTTTAGTATATTATTTATAAGTCTACTTAAAAGATTTTATCTATTATTATTTTTAAGAAGCTTATACACTGGAAAGAGAATTAAATTCGTTACGGAATAATAGGAACACAGAAATGTGCAAAATATGCAACTGCAACTTAAAACAATGCATACATGAAACAAGGAAATAGAGAACAAAGCGATATGGAAATATGATTTCATTATATTTAAAGTACTTATACCGATTCTATTAGTAGTAAATAAATTCATTCAATTTATAAATAAATGTAAATACGTTTTAAATAGTAATTACTCTATAAATTTATATATAAAATAATAAATTTGAAACTACACGTCAGATGTTCCAATCTTATTTTATAATTAATTCTATTTGACACGGCTCGTAATTTAGCGAGTCTTTATCTGAATTGACCCAGCTTGAATAGAGAGTTTACATGTTTCATTAGCGCGCCAAGTCATTCGCAGGTAAAGATTAGCAACGGTTAAATCAACCATCTCTTACCAAATGAGTCTTACTGTTTCAATAGTACGTAGTTCGGCTATTTCAGGTAAAGACATGTCAGACCAAGCATTGTGAAAACTGGTATTATGCATGTAGCAAACTAGACACATTTCCATTTACGCTTTATGGAACTAGAAAGCTGATTAGATTTTAGATTAACAATAATACATATATTTAAGTCAATGTAGAAAGAGTTGCTGTTATTGTTTTTTATTAGTATTATTATAACTATTTTCATTTGTTTTAATATATTTAATATTAACTGTTTTGATAGATAAAATGATTATAAGTTATAAGAAATTAATGTTATTATACCAAAAAAGATTATGAATACTTCTGTATTTGCGTTTAAGTTTTTTGATATTAAGTTATTCCCAAAATATTGGTTTTGTACAAATAAAACGATAATTCTCGTTTAAAAAACATGGCATAATTTTGATGTGAAACTTCTATAATGAAGGCAGGCTAGCGCCGGGTGAAACAAAAGTGCAACATGAAAAACAGAGAAAGGAATTTTTTTTGACATGTCATACCCTCTTTTTCTTCTTTACCCTTAATATTAGCTCTAAAATTTTATAATAATAAGAGTCTTCATAAATAAATATCAACCAAGATTATTATTATTATATTTTTTTTTGCGGACCAAGGATGACCTGTATTCTCTTACAATCCTGATATATTTTAAATTTAATAACTTACAATTAATTCTTAAAAAAATCTTTAGATAGTCACAATTTATTTCGTTTCTTTAATAATTTTTTCTAGTTTCTGACTAATTGCTAATAGAAAATTAGATTTTGAGATGTAGTTTTCTCAGTTGGACGTTAGTAACATCTACATAAATAATATTTTCTTGGACAAAGTTGATTTTGTGTTCTCTATCATAAATAATATTTATAAATGTACATGCATGTGATATGCCATAAAATTTTATAATAAGAAACGATAACTATATTTATATTTGGTGCAATAAAACCCTTTAATAATAACGGAGTACGGGAGTAGCACAAGCGATCGCAATAATCGATGGTCATTATATCAGTGCCATTAAATTAAAACTTCAATTGCTTAAAATAACCTTATAAGTTGATTTATTTGGTTAATATTATATCATATTTACATTGTTAATGATAAATAAACAAAATAAATACATAAACAAACAAAAAATAATCACTTTTAAATCCAAAATTATATACGTTAAAAGATATTTTTAAAAACTATTGTTCGACTTCTTTTTAAAGCAATAGTTTCGTAATAATATATAATATGTAACAGCTACTAGATGTTGTTACTTTGGGGTAGCGCGTTACTTTAACTTGATATAAATATTAATTTGATTGAATATATTATTCTAAAATAAAATTGTAAAATATTCAAGAAAAGGTATAATAATATTTTTTTTCTATTATGTGTAGCAATATATCTTTAACAGCTACTAGGTGTCGCTATGTGTATATGTTCCATCACTAGCGAATGAATAATTCCGGACAGTTTTAAATAAATTTGCTTTTCTATAATTAAATATTATACAAAATAATAAAATAAATATAAATAACCGTAGAATATTGGGGGTTTGTTTAACAATAGAAAATTATAACTATTTAAAATTTCTTTTCATTTTAATCAACAAGAAATAGCAATAAAAAACCTTTTAATTAGACATCGGTTATAACTTATTATTTTTCATTTAAGTTAAATACAATAAAGAAAACAAAATACAGACATATATAGATCAATGTATCTATTAGTTAAATATTACTTTGTAAATAAATGAAATTTACATCTAAATAGCTCTATTATAATATAAAGAACACAATAATGAATATCGCTATTTAGTTTGAAATTGGTTTGATACTTATATAATATATAAATATGACATCAACTTTAACGAGAAAAAATTCTATGTCCATAAATAGCATAGAAAACGATTTGTATTGTAGTTTTATTATAACGTTACAAAAAGAATATACAATAAAGTTTTATTCTTATTGTTATTTACATTTTACTTTCAAGTTCATAGTCTATGCTTCATAATTCTCGAAGATTTTATGCTTTTATTTTGATATTTACGCTGTGTTATTCTTTGTTTCATGGTATTATTTATTTTTCATAAAATAATTAAATCAACTGCTGTATTATAATACTTTAATATCTGAAATCAAAAAGAATCTATTTTAATACCTTAAAGTAGGGCTTGCAGCTAAAGTAAAACATTTTTATTCAATTTTAAAACTTAATAAGAAATTTATTTCCTTTGATAATAAAATGTTATTTTAAGAGCGTAAATAAAATCCGTATTATTAAAATGCTTTAGTATTATATTGTAATAAGACTGTCATTATGATCTGCTTATTATTTACGCTAAAAAGAAAACTATCATTGAGTTTAAATTGAAAATCTCGATATTTTCAAGTATCATGGTGAACGTATTCCTTATTAACCAATACTTGACACATTACGAACCGGGAAAATGTCACGATCTGCTAATTTGGCACAATTTTTTTTTTTACAGTACAATGGAAAACCTTTTTTTTTAATCAACTGTTCATTACTGACACAATACGAACTTAAACTTTAAATAGAACAAAAAATATGTCAATAATATATTTCATTAGTAATAAAAATTTGAATTCTATAATAATATTCTTTTCTTTCGATTTTTCGGTAACTAGCGTTGCAAATTAAATACGTAACAAATATAGCAGATTTAAACAATTTAATTTTTTATTCTGTAATATGTTCGGAATGAGGCATAATTCATTTTAACTGGTAAGTTTGATACACGAGAACAGAATAATCATTCCAAACATGTAAATTTAATTGGCCATATATATAATTTAATATTTAAAAAATAGCTACTTTGGGGTTATGAGTTATAAGGTAAATATAAATTTCATATTAGCTTATTAAACACTAGTGCAAGAACAATACCTCACAGTTGCGCAGAACGTTACCATTTTATTAGTGAATATTATAATATATAGAAGAATGGTATGACTTCCGTAATAATTTTAGAAAAAATTATTGAAATGATTATATATTTCATTAATTTCCCGTATCTTTCGAGCATTAATATAAAAATCCGTACTTAAAAATTAAAAGATAGCACATTTATATGGAAAATAAATGTATTTTTATTAAAATATTTTACTATCAATGCAGTTTAACAAATAAATAAAAAATAATTGTTCAGTTTCGACCGTAGAAAATTATAAAAATATATCAAACTCTTTATTCTAAAGCGAATATCGTTCTGTTAAGATTTCTTAATTTCTTTACTCTAAATATGTATGATTTGAATTTAAAATATATTAAAGTTATGTGGAAAAAATAGTTATATTCTTTTTCGAAATAAGTCAAATGAATTTTACAATAGACTTTCAAATTTCTATCCAAATAAACAAAATTACAATTATTAAAGGTTTCAGATTTCAGATTTAATTTAAGGATCTTTTGAGATTATTATTATTCAATTTATTAAATTATCTTGTTTTTAAATTCTTTCTTACGGTTTCATTTGGTTATAAGTACTAAACTCTCAAATTGTTTTGAATGGCCTTTAAACAGTTGGTAGTCATGGTACAACAACTACTAGAGGTATGCTCAAGCGCAGGTTTTCGATTTTGCTATTTTAAAAGTTGTGTGCCTGGTGACAACTCATGGTATAACAACGACTTAGTATATGCTGTTTCACGTGATAACTATTGTTAAATCTTTATTTTTATTTT
>NEEE01002054.1:204111-214501 GCA_002278615.1 Pogonus chalceus
CCACATTTTTCTAACTGGGTGCCACTTTTTCTCGGGAACCATTCAATGAAATCACGTTAAACTCTCTTAGCAATGTGTAAAACTTTTTTTTTTCTATCGTGAAGCGTAAGATTTTTTGATAAGCCAATCTAATATAGTTTAAGGAAATGTAAACGATTTTGTTCTACCTTGTTTAAGGACTGATCACGTCTGGTACCCATGGAGGTGTCTAACGCCGAAGTCTACCACGGCTCCAAATATTAATATTTATACTTCAAAATAATTTGTAATAATAAATAAAATACGTGCAACAGTATAGTATAAACTACGAAATGATTCGATTGTTATTTAACACTCAAAAAAATGTCTGAATATCCCTGTTTTTAGAGCAGTCAGGGTTGTGTTCTCCCTTAACTTAAAAAAAAAAAACTTATGTAACTTGTTGCAGTAATTTTATATCTTTTGTAAAGTAATATTAGTAACAAAACTCTGTCATATCAATTAAAATTTCGGTTCGAAAGACCTTCAACCACTTACTGGTAGAATGATTCAAGTTAAGTTCAGAATCTGAAGTGAGCTGTCTAAGACTCATTTATAATAGGTGATGTATAAATCATATTACCAGCATTTATAGGAAAATAAGAACATATTTCAGTTTTTTTTTTTTTACAATAAGGTGTTTATCTACCTAGTTTTTGACATAAATTGTGACTATTCCTTAGGGAAATTTTGGTTTTTATTCCCTCCAAAATGAGACAGATGTAAATAAGACAGTGATCTTCACTTTATTAAATTAATTAGTTTTCAAATTGAATTATTAATAAATCCTAAATTTATGATAAATCAATTATTATTTAATATTGGTACATTAAGCGTAACTTAACCAATTTTTTATGTCTTAACAACAACATAAAAATAACCTAGATCTATTGATTTTTGTTTAAAAATAATATAAAATCAAATTGTAAATTGAATAAATTAATTGTAATTTATTCTCATGAGAAAAGTTTTGTATCTATTTCGAGAGTTAAGTGATGAAAATACATTTAACTTCCTGCGGTAGTTTCAAGTATTATTTACATTCTCGGGAATAAACTACTAATTTAAATAAATTTAATTTAATTTGAATCACTTCCAATATTTTAAATTGAAGTTTTCAACTAAAATTTACATACTATATTTCAAAATTCTTTTCAATTGAAATATCTCAATAACTTGCAACAAAATATAATAATTTCTTTTGTTATTTCATTGCTCTGCTGCTTATTTTTTATTATTTATATAAATAATGAATAGAGATAGAAAAAAAAATATATTTTGTCCCTGTGATTTGCTAGCAAAAAACAAAACAAACTCCATTTTTCACCTTCATGATTTTCCAGGCGTTACTTGATTGTCTCACAATTTTTAAAATTCCATTGTCGTTCATTTGAGACACATTCTAGTTTCAAACTTGGTGTCTTGTTTCACATCCATTTGACATCCATTTTAAAGATGTCACAGATTCATCTTATTTCCGGGTTAAGATTCTGTCGCTTTTAAGGATGTATCCCATAATGCTCCAATGCTCTAATTTCTGGATGATGAATTATGTTTTCAGTTTTATTGGTATCCATTATGGTTATAATAATGTAAAATAGTTTGCGCATATACATAATTTTATATATTCTAATGTTGGTTTATTTTATGTACAATTTTAAGTTGGCCGTGTGCGTTATTCAGTTTTTTCAATATCAATTTTATAGATACAAATATGTGTATCTTCGTAAGAGTTGCAACAATAAAACAAATCAAATAGAAAAGTTTACAATGTGATATATTGACAAATGAATGCATAAACAGATTGACAATCAAGCACTTGTTTTTATTGGACGATAATTCGTTAGAGTAGACTGCTGATTACTTTATTTGCAAATGCTAATTGAACAAGGTTAATTCTCAGGTGTATTATTGTATGCAATTGGATTGTAAATAGGAAATTAGAAAACATTGAGATTTGGTTTGTTATTCGAATCGAAATGTCGTTAGTTTTTTTTTTGTTTATTTAACTATTTCCATGAATATTAATAACTAGATATGAATTTTAAAATGTAATCAACAAATTTTAATTCAAATATACATACATACAATGTTTCAACTGTTTTATTTGTTGTTTTGTTTAAAGATAAAACAAAATTATAATTAAAATATTGTTCGCGTTGTTTTTATTTTATTAAAATATTATTGAAAAATATTGTTTATAAATAAATTAAAAATTATTTCCTATATTTCTGCTTATGAAATATTTAATAATTTAGTTTTTATCGTATTATTTCTTTCATGTTTTAAAATCAATAAAATTGTTATTGAAATATAAATATTAATATTTTTATCCTTTGATGCATAATTTGAACAGTGCAATCACTAGAACAGTGATTTTTTACTAAGGGGTATTGAAGGATCGCAATAGTTATTTACATACTAAGTGCGGGAACAACTGGTTCCCGGATGAGAATGATTTCGGGAACCANTGGGAAATAGAAGTTTCGATTGTTGCTTAGGTAACGCAAATTTCAATGCATGAGTACAAAAAGAATATTGGAAATTCTTGATTTCCGGAGGGTAACTGAGTGTTTAAATTATATATTTAAAACATATGTATTATTTTTGCGCCCCTTTTACACTGGCGACTCTTAGGGGGTCTAATTTTGTTTACTTCTTTAAATTATACCAAAAATTTTGGCAATTATAAAATATTATTTAGTTAACACTGAAATTCAGTTAAATATATTCAATTATAGAATAAATGATTTTATTATGAAAATATTTACTTAATTTATTTAGAAATAAAATAATTGTTCTTAATTTTTACGAATAAAACGTATTTCATATAGAATAATTATTAAATGTAAGTTTAAAATTTAATAAAAATATATTTTTAATATTTTAAAAATGGTTTAATTTGTTATTATTAATAATTTATATTTAAAATATTTTAGAAAGAATTTTATTAAACATTTGAAATTTTAAAATACAATACATAATCATAGTAACCTTCTCCCACTACAGGTATTCAAATTTTTAACAGCTGAATGCGTGTTATAGCCAGATAAAATTGACGATAGCCGAGACCTTTTCAGTTAGTTACAAGTTGCTATAGTGTGCTATTGGTGTCTTAAATAAAATATAAGTGTCCGTGAAATAATTACCATATTATTTTTGTATGAAATATTATTGTACGTGTATAAGGTAAGATATTATTTTGACATTGATTTTACAAATTGATGGGAAAGTTTAAGGTTTTATATAAAGTCGATAATCAATATGAATAATTCACCGAATATTTTTTTCTTATATACGTATGTACATCATTTTTAAAGTCACATATTTCTTTTATAATGTTCTATATTTTTCAAATTTTTTTATATATTGATAAAATATTTTATATTATACTTTAGTATGTTATATATCAACTCTTAATATCTATAAATTTATTTGCAGCTAAAACATTATTATATTTTGTTATAAATTACAAAAGTAGTTAATAATTATTTACTAATTAGTATAATGACTACTCAGTGACATTAACAACAATAAATATAAGTAGAAAACATTAACACGGAATCTTTTTATTTGAAAGTGATCGATATATAATTCACATTTAATTTAACGTGTGCGGAGATAAATTGAACATCACACATGCGCGCACACATACGTATATAATGTTTCATTTGCCACACAATTACCGCTTATGTTCTCTTTGAAATTCGTGTTTATACTTGATGGTGTCATTTAGATTCGATTTTTTCCGCTTTTATAAACGAGGTAACGTTTTAAAGATTATCTCAGTTTTTTAATTTGACATTTTTTTTATTATAAAAGAGTTTTATTTGTATAAACGGAATTTTAAATTGCTCGTGATATGTATCTTTATTAGTTAATGCAGTAATTAAGTTATTTTACTTTTGAAATGATTGAAATATGAAGCTTTTATATCTTTAAAAATGTTTCCAGAATTCTGTTTAGTTTATCGATGATTATGGAATTTTGTTTTGTTAGGGTAGAATTTTATAAATTCTTAAAAAATAGCCTGGAACGGTGATAAATATTTTTTTTTATACATTCACAATAAGAAAACAGGGAAAACGTAAAAAGAAATATGATAAATAATCGTTTATTTCTGTTATTTATGTATATTAAAATTATTTTCTTATTTTCCTATCATCGCCTAGTATATTTTTTTATTTTTCGGGAGTGAAAATCTTCAGTTAATCTTTAAATAATTCAAAAAGAGTATATTAGTATATTTTTATTAAATATTTTTTTTTTTAACTGTAGAACATTACGCTTATCATCTGAAGTAACATGTTTGAAATGATTATTGTTGTTGCAATGTTTAGTTTTTCTAATATTATTACGGAATTCATTTTATTCTTGTATAATTTTTAGTCATAGAATTGTTACATTCGACGCAACTATGCATTATTATTATGCACTAGTGTTTAATAAAGTAAGAGGAGTTAATAGTACCTTATAACGCATAACTCCAAGTGAAAAAAACTTAGTTGTATAAAATAGTTATTTGTGTATTAAGAGCACAAAGGGGGACATTGTCGATTGCCGCTCCTAAGTCGCGCGGAATTCTCTCGAAATCGACAATGTCCTTTGCGCTCGAAACACACAAGATTTTTTCTACAGTCGCTATACAAAGTAGGTGTTTTGCGCCCTCTTTTGTGTGCGCAAACTGGTACTTTGCCGCTNTGGAAATGTTTAGTCAAAAATTAATACCACTGTCGTTACCTACACATTTATTACCTTCACAAGTCAATCTGACATATAATTGCTCTGTTAGTTTATTACATAACCAAACAAAATATGCCCTGCTAAGGAGTATAGAAATAAAATAGGACATTCTCTCAATAGACAATGTCCCACTTTGCGCTCTTAACATACAAATAACTATTTTCTACAGTCGCCACAATGGAGTCAGCAACTATAACAAAAAAATAATAAATTTTACATAGCAGGACATTTTGTTAGGTTATGTAATGTACCGACTGAGCAATCATATGTCAGATTGACTTGTGAAGGTAATAAACGTGTGGGTAACGTTAGCGAGCGTTTTTCTACTTTGTCACTCTAGAGCGGCAAAGTAACATTTTGCGTTGAAAAAAGAGAGCGCAAAATACCTACTTTGCAATATATTTGGCGCGTTATGCTAAAAATAATAAGGTATTGTTTCAAAAATTAGTATTTGTACAATTC
This sequence comes from Pogonus chalceus, assembly GCA_002278615.1. Lineage (NCBI taxonomy): Eukaryota > Metazoa > Arthropoda > Insecta > Coleoptera > Carabidae > Pogonus > Pogonus chalceus. The sequence goes on from NEEE01002054.1 coordinate 209,335, forward strand.
AAATTATTATATTAACATATTTTATGTATTAACTAGTAAAAAAAAACTTTTTAAATTTATAGTTCTACACTTGACATAAATAATTTCAATATACGCGGGATAAATTTATTGCTTTAAAAAAATTGTAGTACACAAACAAAAAGTTTATAAAAACAAATAAAACTGATAATTTAAACATGTATGTACATGGATATTGTATAAAACGACAAAATACCTCAATGGTCATCTGACCTACATTCAGTTGAATATTTATAGTCGGAATTAAATCGTATATTTGCAAAATATGAATTGAAAATATTAAAGAAAAATTTATGTATAAATAAAAACAAGTTTTTAAATTGGTTTTTATGAAATCTATTTTCGTTTAAATTCTGTCTTATAATTTTTATTTTACAGAATTATTTGAAAATATCAATATATTAATAATTTTATTTTTATATNNATTAATTATTTTATATTAAAATTAATAGTAATTATTAGTTGTTTATTTATATTAAATAATGAATACTAAAGTGTACCATAACATCATATTTTAGCTTGTTGATGAAGTAGTTAATAAAAATAAAATTAATAAAAAATTATTTTTTTTTATTATTATTTTCATAATTTTAATTTATGATTATTTTTAAATAATTTATTAGAGAGTTTTTAAACGTTGAAAGAAATCACGATATTTTTAATACATAAAGAAATCTTTTTTCCCGGAACATTTAAATCCATAATTATTTAGAAAAATTAAGAGTTTTGTTGGTGATCCATATTTTAGTAATTCTACATTCTATATAAAATATGTAATGCGCAAAATTCAGCGTCTTAGTATGTAATATTCACAGATAAAATAAAATTATTACAATTTCTGTCACTTATAGTCGTCGCCACGAAATAATGTATTTGCATAATCATTGTACGTTTACATGGTACCGCCACGCAATCTGAAACATTTAATGTGTTCTAAAAAGCCGTTGTTAATCTATGTAAATAAAACCTGTGTATACTGCTAAATAATCTTTCCAATAAAATTGCGATGTACTTTACATTATTAAAAAGTATATTAACTAAGCGTTAATAAGATGAAAAAGATAATAACTTATGTCGAAGTAAAATATCTGCTTATTATTATGTAATTACATGAATTAGTGGTGACGACTATATAAAATTGTTTTGCAAATGCCGAAAAATTATTTACGTATAACTTATAAAAATTTTCTGCTCCTGTAAGTCTAGTTTAAGTCATTAAATAAGATCCCATTTTACGAAGAAACTTAAATTTTAAATCAAATCACCTATGAAACTTACTTAATTTTGTAAAATATTATTTCGATTTTTTTGAGAAGCTTGAAATACTTTTTTAATTATACTAGTTTTGCAAATCTAATAAAAATATTATTCCTGTATATTTTTAAAACAATTTTCTTATAAATATTGAAATATGTCAATTTTGTATATCAAACTTTATTTTCAAAGGTTCACATAATAATCTATACCCTCTTTTTATATGAAAGCTCTTTATCTGGAGTTGTCGCATCCTCAATATAGTGACTTGTTAAGAGGCGATATTGTATTCGAAAATTCAACAACTTGTCTCTTATGCTCGAGTTCATTTGTCAAAACATGTACAATAGCCTTTTTTTGATCCTAAAATATCGTTTAAGAATTTTTGTCCTTGACCGTGCTGCAATTTTTATATTTATATATTTAGAATTTATTATTATAGAAGTTTTTGATTACAATTATTAAAAAGAAAAACGTTATTTTTATGTATAATTAATAAAAATATGTTGTTATTTATGTAAATTGCTAAAAATAGAATATTTTTGCGGTGAAATGTATGTATATTAACTTCATACCTTATGTTTACATTCGTTTATTTATTCTGTCATAAATTTGTGGTTATGTCAAGTTGAGTTGTCATGATTGTGTAAACAAATAATTTTAAATTTATTGTCACATTTTGTTATTAAAAAGGTAAAAATGAGACTTTTACTTCCTTTCAATGGAATTTAAGAGGCAATAATCACGTTATTGTTTTATTCTACGACTTACATACAAGCATATAATTTTCTTTTAAACGTTTATTCTTTTCAGAAACATAATTTTTCTAGAATAAATTTAATTTATAGAAAACTTACAATATTATTAGTAAATTTGAAATTATTATTTTATCACCGGTATGAAACTTAAAAACTTTTTTGATTGACCTGTAAGTGACTGGTAGTACGAATGGGTACAAAATATGAAGCAAGCTATCTTTTATTTTAAAGCAATAAATATGATTTTAGATAACTCGCTTCAATTTTTAATTTGAACTGATTCAAGGTCTTTCAAATAAAAACTTTTGAAAGTGATGAAACGAGTAGAAAAAAGTTTTCTTATTGGTTTTGCCTTATATTTCATTTTATTGCTTCTCTTTAGTTTAATATAATAAATTGTAAACCGAATGAAACCATTTTTGATGTAATTTTTTAAAATTTGTGGTATTTTACGTAATGAATTACTTAATAATTTATTTATTTTCTTACAGGAGATGGAACAGAGGAGCAACCCTTCGTACCAGAAAAAGCCTCCGGATATGAAACGAATTTGTATTTATATTCGGTAAGTAAATTTTATTTCAACACTAGATGTTAAATGAATTTTTTTTATCAGCATCCACGTGAATAAACAGGATTAAAATTTAATGTGTTTTTAACGAAAATATTATGATTTATGGCACATGAAGTAGCCGTACATGATAAATATGCAATCTCGTGGATTATGTTAAACATGAAACTTTTTGAAAACTCAAACTAGTTCATTTTTTTTTTGTTTTTAATCTAGAGAAAACAATTAACTTGTTTTCATTCAATTTTGTTTATAATCTCCTTTAAAAGTCTATAAACATTGAAAATTATTAATAAAATTAATTTGAAATAAAACTATTAACATAAAAATGCAGAACTATTCAATGAATATTTTAATGTGATGATGTTAATATTTTTTTAAATCAACTGAACGAATAAATAGTTTGATTTATTTAATATCTATCCGATATTAAGGACTTAATGAGAAAATTCTGAATAGTAGATAAAAAAGGTTAAATGTTAAATGAAGAATCATTAGTGTGATCTAGCTTAACGATTAAATATTCCATCAAGCAATTGTTTTTGTATTTGGAAAAATAAAATTAAAAGTTATTTTTGAATTAATTATTTTTTATTTATTTTTATTTGAATTTGTTGGAACTCATTGAAACATTTTAAATAATCAAATGAATCACTTGAGTTGTTTCGATTTTGATAAAACAAATAGAATAAATAAACTCTCCAATAAAATCATATAAACATGTTATCTTAATAAACCTTACAAAAAAAAGTCTTAGAATTAATATTTGATATTAATTTATATAAAATTACATTTAAAATTTGTCATAAGAATTATAATGCTTAAATATTGTTAAATGTACCTATAATAGAAATTTAATTATTTTAATATCGGTAATGAGACTCATTTATTATAATAAACTCAATTATTTTGTTGTTTGTAATTTATTTTATCCTGAATAAGATAATAATTGGAAGCTTTTACATTTTAATATAAATTATTAAAGCTTTTATATATATATTTAGTGGAATTATAAATTTACTCATTTTTTACAAGAATTTAAAATATATGTGGAGGCAAAAGAAAGTTAAAATATAATATATTTGAATTCATTTATTTATAAAACTTATTTAAATTTCGTTAAGCAGGTAACTATTACCAGAGTACAATAACACATTACTTAAGTTTATAAATAAACTTAAATAATATCATGTAATTCTCTTTTTAGATCTTAAAACTATATTACGAACGATTTTTCAATATAAGACAATTTATTCTTTTAATTTATTTAAATCATTTACTTAAACTTCTTCAATTTGTTCGATACACATTTTATTTTTTAGTTTATAGAAAATCTTAGAAGAACTTTGGTAATTACGATAAATCGGTTGTAACAATAATATTTATCAAAAAATTTACACTGAGATTTTTTTTTATTATTAACAAATATTTAAGGTTATGAAATTAAAATATCTTAGAATGTACATATGTTTATCATTATGATTTCTATGTAATCAAATAAATTATTGAAGGGGTTACACCACCTTGGCGCTAAGAAAATAGGTATAAAAATTTTTAAAANACGTAACGTAGGGTAACTTTTAAAAAAATTATTTGTAGAAACGAAAGCTAAATAAAAAAACTTAATTTTTATCGAAATTTTAAGTTTAAAAAATTAATAACTTATAAACAGGGCACCCAATAAAAAAATCCTACATCGCGTATTAGATAATATTATAAAGAATACGTGTTGCATATTTGAACAAAATCGGTTGAGTAGATCTTGACATTTCTTGCACACCAGTTTCAAAAAAGTAGTTTCGAGAAAAACGCAAAAGGAAAAGCAGTACGGCGTCAGCGTCTTAAAATCAAATATTAATTCTAATTGCTATAATTACGGAAATAGTTTGAATTTTGAAATGGTTAAACGTTTAAAATACTTTTAAAAGTATAAAACACTATCTAGCAATAATATAATGATCATCGGTTATTACGACCACTTTTGCTCCATGCTCCGTCGTTATAAACGGTTTCTACTGTATTAAGAATTAATTTGTTGTATTTAACATAAAAGATTTCCTTTCCATAAATATAAATAAAAACTATTATATTTAAAAGAACATGTTTTGCTTTCAAATTCAAAATCTTGAAAATTGTCGGAAATTAATTCAATAGCGGCTTTATAATTTTATTGATAAAATGAAATCACAGCCTTGCCGCATTATAGTGTTGCATAATTGCTTTCATAAATTACCATGCAATCGAATTTTGAAGAACTAAAAATACACTAACGTAATCTGGAATAATATACCTTACATGAAAAACGCTACATTAAAAATTCAAATAATAGTTCATAACAAAAAATGTAATTATATAAATTTAGTGACTTTTACAAAGTTTTCAAACGATTTATTTTTTAAAATGACATGTAGAGAAAATATATATTTTATTTTCATGTTACAGTATTAATCATTTAAATTAAATGATGTAGAAAAATAAGTATATTATATACAGTGGTGTGCAAAACAAAAGCAACTAATTTACTTAACACAAAGATGTATGACTTTTTCATATATTCAATTGTCTT
>NEEE01002054.1:214630-239512 GCA_002278615.1 Pogonus chalceus
GCCAACCAATCAAGGACTTGAACTTCATTATCCTTTTACCAGCTTCGATGTGTGTTTCGGGTCATTATCATATTGGAACACTCATCGAAGTGACATTTTCTATTCGGCATAAGAGATCATGACTGTTTCAAATATTTTTTTACATTTAAATCGATTTATTATGCCTTTTATTTCATAAAAAGAACTAGAACCGTTCATTGAGCAGCAAGTCCAAATCATTACAGACTCTCCTGTGTGTTTGTTAGTCACCGTACAGTTCCGGGCATTAAGACGTTCTCCGTTAGATCGCCGTTCAGTTACCATTCCATAAGAATTTATTACCTTAAATTTCAATTCATCACTCAAAAAGGACTGTGTACCACTTTTTTACAGACCAACTCAAATGATCTTTAACAAATTTTTACGAATTAAATCAAACCGAAGTCAAGCCGTAAATCTTTATACCAGCTTTATCTTTACCGTTTATAAATTGGTCTGTAACTTTTTAAATTATTATCTAAGGCATAATTCCAAACTGTATTTGAATCAATGTTCAAATCTCATTGTAATACAAATTCTTTCGATGTTATAAATGGATTTTTTTTAATAAGGGAGACAATTCTTCTGTCTGTTTTACAAGTTGTATTACAAGACCTACTACTGGAATGAATTGTAATAACAGATTGGGTTGTTTGAAATTTTTTAATTAGCTGGAAAACTATTGACTTGTTCATATTAAACTTTTTGGTAATTTTATATGAGGACAATACGTGACGATAATCTTTTTTTTAACAAATATTTATTCAAATTCGGTAAAAAATAACCATTATTTAACGATTAGTTTTCCATTGATTGTGAAGTTGCTTTAGTTTTGCACACTGACATATGATAAAATAAAGAGGAGAGATAATAATTTTATTGATTTGTCACTTTTTATTAGTGAACCTAACAGTTTCGGAAGTTTATTTCGGAACTGCCATTTTATATTTCAAAATATATCATCTTTAATTAAGTTTATTTCTTAATGGACATTTGATTTAGGTCAATTATGTGAAATAACGTTTATAATGGAAATTAAATAACAATTAGCAAAGTTTTAGATATTCTTATTTTTAATTGCACAAATTTAAACTTGTTATCTATGTAAACAAAAGGGTGAAAATAAAGTAAAACAAAAACTGACACTGTAAAAGATAAATTTATTATAATAGGTTTAACTGGTTATTAATTAAATCCGTGCCTTTGTACGGATCTTCTTAATCTCAAAAGATTCTAATAATGCCACTTTTATGTCTTTGCTTTTCCGGGATTTTAATTTTATATTATTCATATAATAAAGTGTAATTCTACAATTTTGAAGCAATAAAGAAAAATGTAAAAATTAACGAATATCTGTTATAAATATATGTATTTAAGTATATAATATTTAATAATTATATTACGAGGTTTGGACAGGTACGTTCTGTCGTCATCAAACAAAAATAAATAATAAATAAACAAAACATAAACACAAGAACAGCTAACTATGATTGATGTTTGCAAACAACCAACCAAAATTTATGTAAATCGGTATCTATATTTCTATTGAAATGATTCAATTGTTTATTTATTCCAATAGATCCTTCAATCATTCTCGCATTTTAAGGTCGGGGAGCGAACTAGACTGTTTGTTTTATTAAATTAAATAATATGTTAATTTTCTATCGCATGTTTTGCACAACATACTTATTAGAATAATTTAAGCGAATATTTTCTTTTATTTTTATGTTGATTGTCCTACTTTTTTGGCTAAAATAAATTTTGGCACAATCAAAATGTGTTTTATATATTCCTAGAAACTGTTACGTACTTTTTTTCTTTTTTAATATTACGGGATTTATACTATTTTTGTATAATTTTAAATCATACATTGATAACATTCTGCGAAACTACAATATTATTATACACTAGTGTTTAATAAGGTAAAATGAAGTTTATATTACTTTATAACGCATATAATAAATAAAAGTAGTAAAATTCCGTAGCTATTTTTAACTATTAAAATACATATCTGTCAATTAAAATTTTTTTTTTCTATTTCAATTATATTTATAGCATAAGAAAAATTATTGTCTNNNNTATTACTTTATAACGCATATAATAAATAAAAGTAGTAAAATTCCGTAGCTATTTTTAACTATTAAAATACATATCTGTCAATTAAAATTTTTTTTTTCTATTTCAATTATATTTATAGCATAAGAGAAATTATTGTCTGCAACATGTTTGGAATGACTATTCTGTTCTCGTAGAACCATAATGAATTTTGCCTCATTCCAAACTTATTACCGAATATATTATTATTTACAATATTTGAATAACATAATTAAATTCCTTATTTAAGCAGATTAAGACACTGTAGAAGTGCAGCACCCGCTATTTTCACTCAGTTTAATCATTTTTATTTATTTATTCATTTCTTATACTTGTACATTTTATAGTCCAGCGTTTGTTTTTTTTTATGTTTATCTTTTATCAAATTTATGCTTAAATTAAAGTCTTAAAAAAATTCTAAAGCATCAACGTTACTAATTTTGGCTATGAGACTTCATGATATACTTCTTGTAAATGAACTATTAATAATACGAAAAAATATTTAATTAATTAATAAAGATGATTCAAATATAGCAAAACATTGTATTGGAAAAAAAAACATATTTGTAATTCTACGAATATAGAACAGTTACATCGGAAAAGGAAAGGCATAAAATGATGTCGCATTATCATGTAAAAACCAGTTAGCTAATGAAGATTTTACCAATAGTATTATTTCATTTTTTCGTAATCTGCTTTCTTCTGTTTTCATTCACAATTAACAGGACAATCAAATGTTATTTATATAACATTGCTGTTATGAATTAAGCTTAACGATTTAAATATTTAAAAAAATGGCCCACTGTTTTGTTAAAATGAATTCGGTAAACAATTAATAATGAATAAAGCAAATTGACAAGTTTTGGCATACCAATACACTGACTTCGACATATTCAATTTATTTCATGTATTTGTAGCTTTATAATTGGAATTAATTCCGTGTTGCCTGCATTACGCATAATTAATGTTTTGTTATTTTAATTAATTTGAAATATTATTATGAAATAAATTGTTTGTTTACTCAATTATAGAAGAATCTGCACAGAAAAATCATAAAAGATAAAAGCAAAACTTTTTAAATTAAAATATAAATTTTACGCATAGTAAATGCAACGTAAAAATATCAACAGAAATACTTCAAATAGTAAACATATTTCTGTTTGTATTACAAAGGATAAAAAGCTTCACATATGAAATGTATTTTCGTATATGTAACCTTTATATATGTTTTTTAATATGCGCTTTTTATTGATTCTTTCATAATCAAAATTATGTTTTATTTTGTTGCTCTTATAGAAGCTTTATTTTATATTTGCGTTTATATATAAATGTGCATTATATTTAGTTTTTATTTTTATTTGAGACCATTGAACGAAGATATGTATTAAAGCCGTTTCGATGATCTTAATTAATAAGAAATCATTTATAACAACGAATCGGTTGTTACGATCATTGCTCCTTGTAATGCACTTATGTGATGAGTAATTTAAACTATAGTCGGGGCCACGAAACAAACCCGAGTCGAAATTAAAACCGATATTGCTCCTTCTAGTTCAGAATAGAGCCTGTTTAGAGCCCAGTAGATGGGAATAGAGCCCATTTAGAGCCCAGTACTAGAGCCTGAATACTAATTATTCTTTTTTTAAATTCAAGGTTCTTAATAAATGCTAAGTAATAATATTTAAACTGTAATTTTACTTTATCATTTCACAATCTTTCGCTCTACTTCAAATTTACAAAATTATTTATAGAAATTTTAAATTTAAATTAGTCTTAACATTTGAGAAGTTATTTTATATTATTTCATACTTAATTAGTTTTTTTAATTAGTATAGGATAAATTGAAATTTCTAATATATATCGTTTTACTATAACCGCTTGTCGTCGAAAGTCTTAGATTAATAGAAAAAGCACTATTGATACCTATAATAATATTAACTATCATAAAAAATAGTAATATTTTTTTAAATAGCAGTAACAATGGTATTACTAATTAATAATAGTAATAATATATTGATATTGATATTATTATTATTATTAATAATATTAATATTAATTATTTATTACATTGTTACTGTTGTTTTCAAGAATTACTAATAATAACTAATAGTAATTATCAGCTTTATAATTATTAATATTATTATTATTGATAGTACTATTATTATTATTATAGTAGAGTCTAGNAAGTGTACGCAGGTTTACTTCTTTACAAAGCGTTCGTGTATATTACAACGGCGCTTTTGGAACACATAAACATTTTAGATCGCGAGGCCGGTACCATGTAAACGTACAATGATTTATTTAATTACATTTTTTCGTGGCCTCGTTTGTAATTAATATATAAAAAATTTAAAAATGAGTTAAACAAAAATATTTTATTATAATTTTTTTTTTTTTTAAGTAATATTGCAAATATAAATAAATATTAATCAAATACTTTAATTAATAAAGTTATTTTTTGGTTCTGATATATCGACATTCGAATATTACGACAGCATTACTTGCTCCGTCGTTATAAGCGTTTTTTAATGCACTTTGTTTTTTTTAAAAATAAATAAATTTAATAATATAAATTGAAAACAATATCGGAAACTGTAATCCAATTTAATAAAAACACAGATTATTTTTTAATAAATCAAATACATTTTATATTACAAAAAATAATTAATTGTTGACGTGCTTGTCATTCAATATTGCCAATATATTTTCTAAATTTAAACATACATATGTCAGAATTTCTAATCAATTTCCACTGAACTATTTATTTCTGTTTCTATCAATAAATTTTATAAAATTGCTTTTAATATTTTGATGTGTTAAATAAAAGATAAATATCATGCTTAAATATTCGGCTACTTATTTAAAAAATGTTTGCGTTTTTTAGAATAATGTTAAAAAGAAATGTTCTTGTAAGGACAGTTTTGCGCATAATACGTTAGTTTAAGACCCCATTTTTTAGTAGAAATCCAGGCCTTAAAGAATTGCTTAAAAACAAAAATTTTGGCAACTTGACAAACATGTAATATATAGTTCGAATCCGCATTAAATATTGCACCTCTGCTCTGGATAGAATCAAAATAATATTGATTGTTGATTGTATAAAACGTTGGAAATGTTAATATACTTTTATACTTAATAATACTATTAAATTGAAATAAATTCTTTTAACTATACATACATATTTACTGTACCCACTTATTTTCTAAATGTTATAAGTCATTCTTAAATAAAGCAATAGATTATTAACAATTAAAATTTAGTTAGTAAACTGTTTTTGTTTTAAAAAATTGGTATTATTAAAACTGTTAAAAATATCGGATCACTTTTTTTTTTTTAGTCGTATCGTTTTCTATAATTTTTTTTGTGATATTAATTTATGGATAAAATGTTTTTACAAATTTAAAAACAAAATATATATTTAGATTAAATTTGTGATTATAATATTGAATTGATTACATTAGAAATCATTTATAATGATGAAATGGTAATTACGACCAAATTTGCTTAATTTTTTTTTTTTTTTTTGCCTTTATAGAAAAGTTTATTGAAATAGTATCGAACACTACGAAATTTGTTTATAACAAAGTTATTTAAAAATATACATATATTGATAGATTTCGTTCATTGCAACGATTTTTTCGTTATTACAACTGAATTCAATTCATCATTGTTATTAGTACCATATAGAAAAGGCTATAACACTATTAATAAATTTTTACCGATGATTTCGTTACAGAAGCTGAAACTATGAAAGAAACGATATTAGAAGTTAAGTTATGGAAAAAAAAGAAATACATTCGACTTTGCTACATTTGCAACATTTTTGTAAAATATTTATTCAAAATTTAATGTATTTATNATTTTATTAGTTTTCCATTAGTAATGCAAATATGATATAATATTAATCAAATAAATGCATCATTAAGTTTATATTTTAAATTTTTCTATCGAAATATTTTTGAGATTGACTAAAGGTTATTACGATTGCTTACGCAGATTTCATGCTCCGTTGTAATATGCGGTTTCTACCGTACATTTTAATTCATTAACGGTCAACTAATAAATTTTGACACACAAAAATCTATTCTAAACTAATATGTTTAAATAAGTAGATATATTTGAAAGTATCATAAAATATATGCTACAGTTTTCTTTATAAAAACAATTTAAGAAATACATATACTCATCAACCTGTTTCCTGTGTTTTAGATAATACTAAAGCGCAATGTCATATTTATAGGAAAGCCTTTTTTTCTTATCATAGCAAATAAACTATAAATATTTACATAAAAATTCTTTACCATAAGTTAAAACAAACCTTTTTCAATAAGAATTAAGTGTAAAAGATAAGACAAATTACATCCTGTATTATTAATAATCAAATAAAACAATCAAAGCCAATTACAAATAATAATGTCAATTTAAATTTTTTTCCCATAAGTTACTTTAAAAAATGGAATGAGAAAAATGTATTACCATTTTTTATTTTAAATTTTAATAATATTTTATTGCTTAAAAAAAATCACGTTGCCCTATAAATAAAACTCTGGGCGTTAATGGGTTAAGTGAAACAGCTTTAACGCAGTCCGTAATACATATATAAGAAAGAAAGACAGAAAAAGACAAAAAAAGAAATAGAACACAATATGGAGTCCATAAACAGAAGAGTTTAAAATCTCTTTCACTCGTAAAGTTCCATTACAAGATATATGCTTAGAATAAATGTTTCAAATAAGAGTATCAAAGCTTTTAAAATTTCCTGTCTATGTGATTGTTTTGTCAAAACCATATAAACCTCAAAGGATCTTTGAATTTGTAAGATTAAATTCGAAAATGTTATTCCATTTCAAAGAATAAAATTGAAATTAAAGATCTTATGAGAAAGTAGTACTTTCTTGGTATATATTCAAACATTCTTTTACGCTTTGAATACAAGTAAAAATTAAAATACTATATTTTCAAATGAAACATGTGACATATAAATTTTATTTGTATTGCAGCAACGAGTCAGAAAACAAATTTATACATGTAAGATTCGAAAAAATCTTTTGTCAGTTGGAAAATGGTTCATTCCTTTATACGGTTGTAGAACAAAGAGAAATGTATTTTACGACAAAAATTCATATGTTAAAAGCATTTGCTAACACTGAAAATATTTGCCCTATTGCTGAAGGAAATCTTACATAAAATTCATCTAAAGCAGTGTGACAACATATTTGGATTTTCTGTGATCTTTTGTCAGATTCACTGCTACATCAAAGAAATTTCTTCTACCTTGAATTCTTTGAATACATGGAAGATGTATATCTCTTTCTCGAAAGTACTTTATTCGATTATGTACCGCTGATAATTTTATTGTAACGTATAATTTTAAATCTTATATATCTTTGAAAAGTAATTCATTTCAAATATTTTCCGTTTACTTATTTTTATTTCATATTTTATGTAATACTTAAAGTTTAAGATTAAATCCATCCACGAGACTTGTAAAGAAATAAAATTATACAAGTTTTATTCTGCAGTTTTTACTTTCTTATAATTTATTTCAGTGGTTCTTAACCAGTGTTCTGCGAAATATTAAAGCAAGTTATAAAAATTTTATATTGTAAAAAATGCTAAATCAGAAAGAAAATTACAATTAAACTGAGGCTCGGTACTGCATCACGGACAGTGCCGAAACTATGATATACACAGTTTCATACAATGTTTTCATAAACTATGAAGATGACTACTGCTATTAAACTTAAAAACAATATAATTTACACGTATGAGAAAGGAATCAATGAAAAAACTCATTATATAGATTTTAAAAAGCGGGTGCTGTACTTCTGCAGTTCTTATATAGCTTTGATTTTGTAAATAAATATCAATATGCTTAAAATATAATAATTAAATAACCATTATATTCGAATATTATTAATAATAATATATTCTGTATGAAGTTTAGAATGATATATACTTAATTAAAACGGAAAATTTATGATACGAGCCGTAGACGATAACAGAATAGCCATTCTAAACATGTTGTAGACAATACTTTTTCTAATACTATAAATTTAGTTGAATTTAAATGGTATAAAATAGCAAAAGTATGAATAAAATTTGACAGACATGTAATTTAATAATTCAAAAATAGTTACTAGATGTCAACAGTTTGAGGAAATATCAACTTCATATTACCTTATTAAACACTAGTGCATAAATAATACCTTACAGTTGCGCAGAATGTAACCATTCTATAATAAAATATAGAGTAGTCGCCACGAAACAATGTAATTGTGTATTCATTCTACGTTTGCATGTTATCGGTCCGCGATCTTAAACATTCTATGTATTCCGAAAAAGCAGTTGTTGATATTTAAACGAACGCTTTGTAAACAAGTAACCAATGTAACCAATAATAATTTTTCTAATAAAGTTGCGACGTACTTCGCATTATTGTGAAGTATGTCAACTAAGTGTTAAGAAGATAAAAAATATAATAACGTACGTCGAAGTAAAATATCTGCTTATTATTATGCAATTACACTGTTTCGTGGTCCCGACTATAATACATAAATAGTATTAAAGAAAATCATTTAAATTTGAAGCAAATATAATTGATAAATAAAATATAATAATAATTATCTTAAAAGTGAATAACAGAATAATAAAAATCTTAGTTCTCATTAAATTTCATGAAAATAAATTCCTCTTTTTATAATTAATTCGAAATTGACATTTTATTGAAAATTGTAACATTGATCGGATTACATATTATGCCTAAGCGATTTGATCATTAAAAATTTTCGCTTATCAACTCCATGAGTGAGATATACAAATTGGAACGTCATTGCATTCAACCGTGAATCTGTGATCACTCGTTGATCTCTTTAATACATTCGCTGACTGATTCGTAAGACAAATTTTCGATTTTAATCTTATTGAAATTTAATACCGCTTTGTTTTAATTTTTAATTAAAAAATCTAGGAAGCATTATCGGATTAAATTTGGTATGTAAATTTAAAAAAATTCAATTGAGATTTTCAGTTATTCGATTGAATTTGTTTGATTTAATTATTGTCGTCTCTTAATTTAGATGATAAAACTATTTGCGCTATATATTTATATGCAATATTAATTAAATTTACGTAGGAAGAAAATATCGATTCCTAGAAGTTAGAATAAATTTACAGTTAACACAATATTCTTATAATGCGGTTTTAATATAGCCCGAATCAAAACAACTCTTTTATAACCTTAAAATGATTATTTATATATTCTTTATTCTAGATTTTGTGTCCAATCTTTTTTCTATTGTTCTATAGTCGTCGCCACGAAACAATGTAATTGTGTAATCATTGTACGTTTACATGGTACCGCCCCGCGATCTTAAACGTTTTATGTAGTAACCAATGTAAAAAAAAAAAACTGCGTGCCCTCCATATATAATTTTTCGAATAAAGTTACGACGTACTTCACATTATTGAGAAGTATGCCAACTAATTGTTAAGAAGATAAAAAAGATAATAACTTACGTCGAAGTAAAATATTTGCTTATTTTTATGTAATTAAATTGATTCGTGGCGACGACTATACAACTTAACTGGCATAAATATTTCTATGATTTTTATTATTGTACTTAAATACAAATAAAAAACTGTTACACACACTACTAAGAACTATTAATTATCAATTATGATACAAAATTAAATTTACCTTATAATAATATTTTATCTTGTATCTGCTAATTAATTTTCAGTCAGAATTTTTAATTACTTATTAAATACAGTTTTTGCTACAATCTCATTAGTAATTTAAAATATAATTAAATGAAATAATTTATGATTAATTTAAAACTAAATAATATAAAATATGAAAAGCATGAAATCGATTTTATTCATTTGTTTTATCTGTTTTAAATTCTAATAAGTTAGAAATTTGTAAAATCTTAAATACAAATGGTATCAATAATTTATGAAGTATTCTAATGCAATACGTTAAAGCGAAGAAAAGCAAAGATAGCAAAAAGATTATTTACGTACCAAATACTTGAAGATCAAACTGGTAAATCTTAGTTGGGTAGTTCAAATTTATTTCTCAAATTAAACCTTCCTGTAAACACAGTAATGTCTATAAAAGGTGAAGCATCTTAGAAGGCGTCAAAATATCGGAAAATATTTGAAGAACGTTGTCAGACAAAATGATTGAATGTATAAATTGAATTTTAAATATTTAAAAGCTGCTTTCTTAAAAGGTTTGCAGTGATGTGACATTTTTTTACACAGTTTTGTAGTAGGTGTATACTTGTTGAATATAAAATAAATGATTTTAATACTTACATCAACAGAACTTTGGAAATATGACTGGTTCTCTTTGATCTCAAATCATAAATAATTTCAATTTTATTGTGGGACGATTATTTTTATCGATTTCTTTTATTCTTTTATTTTACAAATAAAACATGTTATTTTATTTTTTAACAATATCTTTTCAATTATTACTACAATTGATTTAAACAATGTATTTGTTTTGTTATAAATATACTTTATTTCAATGAAATTTAATTATTATAAAAAACAGCTTTAGATAAAAAACAAAATACGAACAAAGTAGTTCATCTCCTTCAATATATTACATAATAATAATAAAATAATGAAAACACACAATTTTACTTAAATACTTGCAATTTTCAACGTTATCGTTTTTTGCAATGAAACCACCTACCGAGATTCCTAGCTGTTAACAATTATATTTCTTAAAGCTAATAGACGCATCTGGTTTATATTTTCCCGGTAAAATTTATTAATATTGTTGTATTGAAACTAAAAGTTTGATTTGTAAATTAAAACTGAAGTTGAATCGGATACTACGACATAGATTATTACGACAAATCGGTTATAATAAAATTATTTAAAAAAGCAAAATACTCGAGATCTTGTTTATTGCTACTGCTTGTTGTGCATTAATGCAATGGCAAATTTTAACTAGATACAATCTTAAATTTACAATTAATCATACTGTACTTCTTTTAAGTTTTTTATAGAAAATACTGTAACAATGTTGTTGAAATTTTACCGGTACGAGTCGTACGTAAATTGGAGCTTTGAAAGCAAAAAATGTTTAACAAAGCTATTAACGTAATGAAGATATTAGAAGAAATGTTATAGAAATTTAAAAAGAAATCTTACTAAAGATTCTTAAAAAGCATAATCTGCTTAAAAATAAAAATAAATATAAAATATATAAGGACATGACATTTTAGTTTTTTAAAATTTATGCAAGGTATATTATTCTGAATAATATATTTATTTCATTAAATTGTTATATAATTTGAAAATATGATATAATATTAACCAAATACATGAATAAATAATATTATTTTAAGTTTTAACATTTAATTTTATTTATTATTTATATAATAACCATCGGGTTATATGACTTGTTTTGCCGTCTTTTTACGCCATCGTTACAAGCGGTTCTTTAATTTAAATAATTGCATAAATCTTTTTTATTTTTCTGTTATTCTTTATGATTCAAATATAAGTTAAAATTCTATTTTAAGATTTACAATAATTAATTTTAACAATAATAACTTTTGTTTAAAATTAAATAAATAAATCAAGTAATAAATATGAATCCTCTGAATTAAAAATTACGCTCAATTTTTTTGAGCTTTGCCTTATTCAGCATCATGCTACCCCTTAAGGGGGGAATGTCATCAGTTACAAGAATTGTCCTATCTCATTATATTAACATAAAAAATATATTTCAGTTACACAATGTCATGTTTTCGTTAGATTTATATTAAGTGTGATTTAAAGATAAAAATGCAAATTATTTTAGTTAAATTTTTACTGGAACATTGGAAGCATTTATAAAGTATTATATTATTATCATTACTTTAGAAGAACTAATTCAAACAAATATTTCAAATATAATTTTAGTTTTATCATTAATTTTATCAAAATTTGAACAATATTTATACAGAAAAAAGTATATTTATTAATCTAATTTTGAATTTTAAACATTTTATGTCTCTTGTATTTTTTAATTAAAAAGTCAAGTTGAACTACACTTGTTTCCACTTGCAAAAACTCCTCATCGTTTTGTTAATTTCGGTTCAAATAATCTCGAGATGATCAATTATTGAGTATGCTTGTAGTTTACTTCAGTATTTGAAGCTGGCCGTCTTTCAATTCAAATCAAAATTTACAGAAATCTAGGGAATATCATTCAGACATTTATGTTTCCAAGTGCATAAACATGTTAAATATATTATTCTATTGTGATGTGTTTGCATTGAATTAGAATTGTCTAATGCAAATTAAATTTAGAGAGAATTGCGTTAGTTATCATTTAAACATATTAAATTATTAGAAAAATTATTCAGGCATTATAATTTTTTATAATACTATATTATATTATTGTTATAGCTAGAATATGAAATACTAAAATTATTTTCAATAACCTCTAAATAACTGGTAGTACGATTGAGTTCAAAATTCGAATTTATCTTAGATAGTTCCCTTTAAAGTCTAAAACTCAACTGATTCAAGGTCTTTCAAATAAATATTTTTGAAAGTGATGTTGTGAGTAGAGATTTAACTAGTGGAATAAAGTTTCTTTATTGTTTTTTCTTTACTGATGTTATATCAAGGGTTGCTTTGAATGACCTCTATACGACTGGTAGTACAATAACGTTCAGAATTCAAACCAGAGTAACTCATTTAAAATGAAAATTTAGGTCTTAATAGATATGAATTAAACAGCTTATCAAAATTTAAGAAAATCAATGTTTTTATTCTATTAAAAAGATCTTTAAGAATGATTCAAAATATAAATCAATATCTAGTTTAATAGAAAATAAAAAGATCGTTTAAAATTTGATGAAATGCCGATACAAAAAAACCGTTTAAAATCAATTAAAGACTAGCATTAAATCATACAAATCTATATAGAAAATAATTTATAAATCGTCCCAAAATGTACAAAAAATAATATTCACAATTTTTACTTGTATCTATTTAATGCAATAGCATTTAATGAATCTATAATATTATGCAAAAATGTATAAATTTTTAATCAATTTTAATTGTATTTTTGCGAAAATACATTTTCCTATTACACATTTTTATTTACTAAGTGCACTGAATCTTTAATGGAGCGTGTATAAAATGCAAGTAAAATAGATACTTCACTTTTTTATTTTCTATTTGAAATAAATCTCTCGCTTTTAATATTCTATAACAGAGCTTTTTCGCAAAATTCAATTATAAGCCGTTATTAATTTAAAAATGTTATTGAGCAACCTCACTATTGCTATTCAAATTAAATGAGTTTCCTGATAAATGCAAAAAAAAAACTGATGTAAATGAGTAATTTTTTATTTTTAGAAAAATGAAAATAAACCGTTTTTATGTACTTTCTTTGTTTTATCATATTATGAAGTTTCTTTCATAAAAAAATCCGTCTTGTTTTTTTACGGGAAGTAAAAAATTATATTATAGTAGTAAAAAATATAAAACTATCTCACTCTTTTACGTGAAGTTTTATTAATTATAATAGTTATCAGAGAGGAATTATTTGTTAATACCGTTGTTTGTATATAAATTGCATAACTCATTAATATTTCGGGAACATAAATCGGTTTTACTGTACGCGTCATTGACTGATCAGTTTGTGGTCTGTTGCCGTCGGGCAAGTTTTGAACAATAATTGTGTCTGTGGTTGCCGGGTTTTAAGCACTAATTCTAGTTAGTGAATATACCTTTAACATTTGAGGTTTATATTTAACTTTTGAAAATCTGTTTCACAAACAAAATTCAATATTTTCAATAATTAACGAGGCAAATTAATCTAAAGAAAAATGGAACATTACACCTGTTTATTGTTCCATTTATGATTTTCACAGCATAAAAGTATTTATCTTGCTGTTTGAAACTTACGTGTACCCTATTTTTGACCGCTTTATTGTCTTCGAACTTCTTGTCTCGTAAAAAGTCTTTAGACGGACCGGGCCAAACAAATGAAACTCGGATTGGTAAATTCTGGGCCGTAACCCAGCTCAGAAAACAAATGCGAATTTGGGTATCTTTATGAACATAAGTAAATTGTCTTGAAATCCATTCCGAACACGTTTGGCGCTAATTCAGCACGTAATAAATAAGAAATGCACAGTTTCAAGATAAATATTACATAAATTAGCAATTTAGAAAATTTTGACTTGACTATCTTCGTGAAAAACATCATTTATACAATTTTGCAGCGCGGGCATCCAGAGTGATTGAAATCAGTGACTTATTTTTGCTATATTAAATTTTTCCGATACGTTTCAATATACAATTTTCCTAGTTTCCGCTGGTTTCATTTCTTCGGATAGCGAAAATCTTATCACTGAAATTCGCTCCTCTAGCGTACACTTTTCAAGCGGAGCTGACATTTTGAAATATACAAAAAAGTGCATTATGATCAATAAGCTAAATAAATTTGTTCTTAAGATTACTAATTCTATATTTTAAAAGTTTCATTATCATTAAATGAACCGTTTTTTCTTTACATAAATTTGTTTTGTTAATTGAACGTCCAATGTAAATGAATAAATTTAAGTGATATTTTAAAGTTTATGCCTCAATAATGTATTTAATAATTGTTTGTAAACTTATGAAGAAAGGAATATTGAATTTAGTGGGTTGTACTTTGACATATTGGCATCATATTATTAAGGTTAGTTTTGGGTTAAATTTAGGTTAGATTTAAGTAAGGTTTGGGTTAAATTAAGTTACATGTTTAACATGTCAAACGTATCAAAATAATATATCTTGATAAGGGATTTGCTGTACTAGACTTATTGCATTAATTAATAGAATATTATTTTACATGTTTATACTTGTTAGTTATTTAAACACAATTTAAATGCATAAATCTGTTATTAATTATACGTAATAATTATTAATGACGATGTTATTTTTCTGTAATTAGGAGGAAATGGAAGATCGACCTCGGATATCGACACTAATCAGTTCTTTGGCTAATTATTCAAATACTATACCCCCGGCGTCAAATGATCCGGACGCTCGCCCGTCGGGAGGTGGCGCTCGGATGGGTACGCTCATTGGCGTCTTCCTTCCATGTATCCAAAACATCTTCGGCGTCATTTTGTTTATTCGGCTCACGTGGGTTGTGGGAACTGCTGGTGCTATACAAGGATTCCTCATTGTTTTATGTTGCTGTTGTGTGGTAAGTTTATTTTTAAATAAATATTTATCGTATATAACAAAACAAGCAAATTAAAATGAAAAATTTTACATTTTTTTTATTTTTGACTCGGAAGTTCAAAGTATGAGATGCATTTGGTGTTTTATTTATTCCTAAATCTCTAGTCTTTGATGTGTTTTCGCTTTTCTCACTGGAATATTTGATTGCCGATTAAGGAGATATTGAAACTACGTTTATCCAGCTATTGACTGCGTTTCTATTAAATCAGATATGTATTATTACATTGTCGGTTAAATTACTCTAATTTCATCAATTAAATTCTGCTTTAATGAATTAACTTTGATGTTACAATACAAAATATTTACTCATCTACGATAATATTTATTTGCTTTTTAGTATTATTCGTTATCTTTTTAATATTTATTAATACAGTTCGTAATAATATAAAAGGAATATAGTTTATTTATTTGAAATCAGGTATAGTTTCTTTTTTAAAAGTAGTTTTTACAAGTTTTCTTTTTTGATATTAGCAGGACCATTTTGATTCATGTTTCTACTTTAATTATTTAAATAAATAAAAAGGTTTTATTGTTAAATAAGGCGAAATATATAAAAACAATTTTAATAAAATAAATTTTTATTGTGTCGTTGGAGAGGCCACAACTTCGTTGAACGATAAGGCTATATAAGTGTTGCTGGAGAAAAAGTGTTGCTATTTTCACCGGATTAATTTGAACCGTTTATTTTGAAAGTGGTGCAAGTCTATTTTTTGTTATTGCGGGGTATTTAAGAGTATGTATTTCATTAAATTTATGATTATTATTAGGAACTTATACATAACTTTATTTGTATTTTGTGTTTTTTATTATCCAATAATTTTTATCAATGCTGACAAAAAATTAAAATATTTGATTATACCCCAATAGCAGACCTGCGACACTCGTAATTTAGTTTCAATGACCATGAGTCGTGGTTGGTTGTGCCGGTGTATATTAAAATATTTAACTTCATATTGAAACAGTATAGGAGCTACTCGTACCAGCCTTGCCCGCGCAGCTCTTATTCAGTATTTTGGTGAATATGACAAAGTGACATCTACTAAATATCACAATAAAATTGAAACTAATGAAACTCCACCTAAAATTTCTGTATAAAAATCAGGAGATCACAACCAACAACCAACTCGAGGTCATTCAAATGGTATTTTTAGAGAGTGTTGTTAAACCATTTGATTTGGTAAGTGGGAGAAGGATAGAAAAAAGAGTGTCGCTACTGGTTTTTCTTTACTGTGCCAATAGATATGCCTTATTTTTGAAAATAATGAATTATTGTAATTGTAATTTTATTTAGTTTTTTTTTATTTAACGAAAATAATTTCATATTTCTAAATTTCCTACCCAAATATTAGAGATCTTAAATTGTTTTGACTATAGATTGTTTACCAAAAATTTCGTATTATTATCTTATTATTAAAAATGGGCTTTTCCTACTTTCAAAATATATAATATTTGTTCAAATTGCTTAGAATTATTTATATATTCAATAATTGTTTTTAAACTTTATTTCAATTTTGAAGCTAAATCAAACCTAACTATATTTAAACATATTTTTGGTTAAAAATTCAAAACTTACTTAAAATCAAGCTAAAAAATAATAATAATTAAAATTGCCCTTAGTTAGTTAATTTCCGTTATTTACTTATTAAATTATAAATTATATTAGTTTCAGTTTTTGTGCAAAAAACTTGTACTTTCAGTGTAGCAAAAAATATTAATTAATTAACGCCAAAATCTTCTTTTAAAAACCAAACTATACTATTTTATTTATATTATCACGGTATTACCCTTATCATGAAGTTAGTTAAGGTACCCTAACAGTAAACATTTCTTTGATAAAATTATCATCACCCCTTGTCAATACTCTGGGGTAGTTAGGTTAATGAAATATGTCTCGTAAGATTGACCGAGAATTCGAGATTAATTGAAAACTCAGTTTATAAAGGTCGAGTGCACTTAACGGCCGTTAAAAAAGCCAGATAAATATGGCGTTAACGGTGGCTGAAATTGAACTCGCAACTTTTAGATTAGTGGCCAATTATCATACCGACGGATACTAAAACCTTTTGTAAATCCATAATGTTTTTTATTTCTTTCATTCTCAATTGGGAGAATTTAAAACGAGTTAATAAATTTTGTCTATCAAACAACATTTTAGTATTTATTAATATGTTTATTTAAACAATAATCGTATTTCTAACCTGTTCTATCTCGTTTATTATAAGGATTGTTTATTTGTTATGTATATAAAATTTCAGTTGCACAACACAAATTGAATTAAATATAAATTCAGGAGTTTTTTCCATAAAAAAATTAAAAAACAAAGTAAATAACGCCCGAAAAAATTGTGCATGTTTAGAATATCAAGTGAACTTTCATATGAAAATTTTAATTAAAAACAAAAATTATACTTTCAGTTGTTCGTTTTGTGAAAATAATCCTATAACAGGCATATTTTTAAAAACCATTTTAAGAGAATATTTATAAACTTAACTTTTGAGGTATAACTGTAATAAAATGGGAAATTCTGTTCTCCAATTTGCACGTATTTATACATAAATTATTAAGATGTTTAAGAACGGTATTATAAATTTTAAAATACGATTTTATTATTCATGGAAAACTCTTCAGATCTACTGAAATTTAAAGCAGACTAGTAAACTGACTTTATAACATTGTTTTATTTTATTAGAAAATCATGTAGCTTTACTTTTTTGTTTTTTATTCATTTGTTTTAAACATTTTATGTCAAAATTTTAAGTTCCTCTTATTTTTGTAAAATAATATTAATATTTAAACTTCTACATCAGTGGTTCTTAATCAGTGTTCCGCGATATACTAAAATATGTTATAAGAATAGAAAATTAAATTAATTTGAGATATTTTTCATTTTTAAATGTAATATGAAACTTTTATTTTACAAATTAAAGATTAGTGGCTAAGCAGATAAAAATTATTGTCTTGAATCTAATATCTTAAAAATTATTAGTCTTTTCATTAAATGAAAATATAGCCACAGATATTTTTTTAAATGTCTAAAAGAATATTTGATTTGATAAATTAGCATATTTCGTTGACATTTTTGATTACTTAAATAGCCTCAGCAAAAATTAAAATATTTTGCTGTACAGTAATAAATTAAAAGCTTTTTTTTTAAATCATAATTGCATAATAAAAATAAACTTTACTAAGTGCGGGTAGTATTATTAAATTTTAGTAAACTGATCTATGAGGGCTTTTAAATTTTTATCAAAGCCATGTAAAATTTCCCAAAAAATATTGATTTTTTCTTTCGTACTGTTATCTCTATCATATTTGTGTAAAATAGGTTTTTCATAAAAAGTAATTTTAATTATAACTACAACAATCGAATAACTCAGATATCACATACTGGTAACGTTTTTTTCAGGAATTTTGTAAATTAACTTCATATAAATATATTTTTCTACAGTCGCTATACAAAGTAGGTATTTGCGCTCTCTTTTGTCAACGCAAAATGTTACTTTGCCGCTCTAGAGCGACCGCTAACGTTACCTACACGTTTATTACCTTCACAAGTCAATCTAACATATGATTGCTCTGTCTGTACATTATATAACCTAACAAAATNTCCTGTTATGTAAAATTTATTATTTTTTTTATGGTGGATGACTCAATTGTGGCGACTGTAGAAAAAATTTTGTGTGGGTTTCGAGCTCAAATGGACATTGTCGATTTCGAGAGAATGCCGCGCGGCATAAACCTCTCAATCGACAATATCCCACTTTGTACTCTTAATACACAACTAGCTATGCTAACTGTTAAATCATATGTTGTATTTAGTTTTCCAAAAGCAAAAATATTTCATGATCTATCAAGTTTTATTTATAAAAATAAATATTATTTAAAACTCTGCCTAAATATGCTTATTTCATTTGAAATAATTTTTGCATCTTTCATTTCTTAGATTAGAAATAATAGTATTTCCAAATTATTTGAACCCTTACAGATGAACTTATAAATATATTGTGGATTATCAGAAATTGTAAAAACGGGTTATTATCAATGGTTCGTTATATATTATTTAAACTTAATCTTGTATCATATGTTTAAATTAATATACAACGCATTTCGTATACATATATAGAATCAAAAGTTAGGTAATTAATTTTAATTTAAGTTCAAAACAATCTCATATGATATTTAATACGGTTTACAATATGTCAACATTTTGGTGGAAATATACATTTTAGTCCGCTAAAATATGAAATTATAATAAGTTTGTCGATAATGAAGTTCTAAACTTATACACTAAACAAAACTAATACTGAAGAGAAGTTATATAATAAATGCAAACTTTAGATATAAGACTATATCTCTATATACTTCCTTTGTTTCAAACTAATCTATATATCTTTTAACTTTTACTTGTTTTTTAAAGTTGGCAACGCTTTTTCAGAAATATAACCTTAGAGATAGTTTAGTTTTAAAACAAATTGTTACGGAATCCATACCATTCTTGTATAATTTTCAATCATTGTATGGTTAAATTTTGCGCATCTGTGCACTATTATTATGCACTTGTGCATAACCCCAAAGTGGCAACATCTAGTAGCTATTTTTTAATTATTAAAATACATATCTATTAAAATTTTAAGAACAGTATATTCTGCAACCGTCACTTTCAATACTTAACAATTTTAATATGTGTTATAAATATACAAAGAAAGAAATCGTAAAAGGTCATATGAAGTCTATATAACACTATAAATAATAGTAAATTTACACAAAGATCAATAAACAGTAATATCAAGTATGCGAAAACAAATGAAAACGAAACAAAACAAAAAAGGAAAAATAAACAGTGACAGTTACTGATTTTGCATTGATTTGTGTAGAAGTAAGTGTACCGTGATTAGAACGAACATTTTTTGACCACCTAAACAGTATTTCATTGTCCAGCCACCCTTATACTAACTCCGTCCATCAATCACGTGAACACTACATGAGCAGTTGTCTCGTCTCACCAAATGATTTGTTGTCTACAAATTAAGATTTAAATAAACCATGTTATTTATCGTAGTATGCTGTTGTAATAATAGATTTTTGTTTATTTTATTATTTAATTTGATGAATAAAGTACATTGCAGTTAAAATTCAAAAATTTTCACACATTTTTACAAACAATGATTTAAAAATTGTGAATTATTAGAAGCTGTATAAGTTGTTTTGTGTTTGCCACATTAATAATTTTACGTAACATCCCCAAAGGGAAAGCAAATAAATGCTCGAAAATGCGAGGTGTTGTTAAAAAGGGCTAAAATATATTTTTTAACGTTGCAACTTTTACATTTTTTTGTTTAATAAAAAGTTAATGGTTGAAAATGTGTGAAACACATTAATAATTTTGCGTAAAATTCCCAGAGGGTAAACGAAAAAATAGCTAAAATATTATGTTATTATGAGTTATTAAAAGCTTAATAGGTTAAAGTGATTTTGATACATTAATTATTCCCAAAGATTAATTACATAAAAATACGTTCAGATAAAAAATATATTTAGAACTAGATATTGCTAGTAAAATTGGTGAATGGTGTGCACTTATGCACCGGACGTCATGGGGTGCGAAAAATAGATATACAAAATTTTTGTAGTAAGGTGTCTCTCGAACATTTCAATAGTAAAATTAAATCCTTGAAGATGGTCTGTTGGTTTTAATACTTGCACAAGCTGAATTTTGTAAAATTTAATATGCAAGTCCTTCCTTATAATTCTTGTAAAGACGATTTTCGAACTTTTAATTCTTGACCCGTTTGGGACATCCTATATTATATAGTTATTTGTAGTCAGGCTCCGAAATACAGTTAAAGGACCCTGGAACTAGTGACTTAAAAATATTACTTTGC
This sequence comes from Pogonus chalceus, assembly GCA_002278615.1. NCBI lineage: Eukaryota > Metazoa > Arthropoda > Insecta > Coleoptera > Carabidae > Pogonus > Pogonus chalceus. The sequence goes on from NEEE01002054.1 coordinate 235,882, forward strand.
TTTCAGTTTTAAGGAAATTATTTATTTTATAAAAAAATCATATTGATTTCAAACTTTGAAAAATATTCAAATATATTTGCTTGATATTTAATTACAATTTCAAGCATGTTATATATTGTCTTTTGATATTGTTCAAAGTGTTTCTAAATTGAATTTCGAGAAAGGAGTGTAATAAAGTTTTGCACTGCATTAAATTCATGAGCATTTAAACCGGTAAACTTTAAGACCTGACATTGTCAGTCTTAAAAATAAGACACAAAAAAATGTGTAGACTTAATTCTACCAGCCCTATCTGAAATCTCTTAATTCTTTCTTATTTATTTAAATGAGAATAAATGATTTTTTTCTGCTATTGAAGAATAAGAAATAAAACATTATAAGTGATGGAAAACTGATTTATTTTTCAGTCAGATGCTTGAAAAGGAATTTATACTATTAAACTTTATAAAATAATTAATCATTTAAATAGTTTACATTAGTTTAATCTCTACTAATAAATTTAATAGCCATTAAAGCTTTTTTCGTAATTTAATTTGACGCTTAAATAGTAAAACATTTAATTTGAATTAATTAAAGCATTCATATTGTACTACTCGAGCATTTGCACTCTTACATTTATTGCACTTATTATAAGCTTCATCGTTCTATTCTGTAATTTCTGCAGTCTCTTACAATTATCCTCGGCTATCGTAAATAATTCTCATGAAGTAGAATTATTCAATTAGTTTTTTTTTTTAACTTCAATGTTTCAGTGTTTTTTGTTCATAATTATATTCAAGAAAATCACTAGATTTAACAATATTATTTTTCTACAGTCGCTATACAGAGTAGGTATTTGCGCTCTCTTTTGTCAACGCAAAATTTTACTAGTAGAAAAAACGCTCGCTAACGTTACCTACACGCTTATTATCTTCACAAGGCAATCTGACATATGTTTGCTCTGCCGGTGCATTACATAACCTAACAAAATGTCGTGCTGTGTAAAATTTATTATTTTTTGTTATGGTGGATGACTCCATTGTGGCGACTGTAGAAAAAATCTTGTGTGTGTTTCGAGCGCAAATGGACATTGTCGATTTCGAGAGAATGCCGCGCTCCTAAGTCACGCGGCAACAACCTATTAATCGACAATGTCCCACTTTGCGCTCTTAATACACAAATAGCTATTAAACTATTTTACAAATATTGAATTTTTTTGTATATAAAAAGAAATAACTGCTATAATAAGCAGATAATTTATTTCGAAATACGTTATTTTTATATTTTTTTTTTCCATCTACTTAATAATGTTAAGTATGTCGTAACTCTATTCGGAAAATTATTTATGCAGTGTATGCAGTTTTTGTTTACATTAGTTATTCTTTACTAAACGTTAATGTATATAGTAACAACGACATTTTTGGAACACATAAAACGTTTCAGATTGCGGGACAGTACCATGTAAACGTACAGTGATTATGCAATTACATTATTTCGTGGCGACTACTATAGATATGCGGTTATTACATAGTTATTTCTTTGAAAGTAACTGCGAAAATAGCATTATTTTGTTTTAATTAGAGTATAACAGTTAGTAAATATCGAAAATATCAAGCATCATTAAGCGTACGCGAATTAATTAATAATTAAAGATTAGACTCAAAGTTACTCTTATGATTAAAAAATAGTTTTTTAATTTTTATCTAATTTATTTTATTTCAATTCATAATAATTTTAAATTATTTGAATTTTTAAACTGCTTATAATTTGCAAATTTTTATTATAAACTATTTGAAAAAAAAAAAAAATTGACAGAGATACACATTAAAAACTTTTAAGTAAAAAATAACTATTATATCTATATTTATAGATAACTAATATAAAAACATAATTAGAACATCAAATTAGTAATTTTTATCACGCTAAATACTTAATTAATTTTTTATTTTTTTTTAACGAAAAGATTTCTTATAACTTGAACTTGCCAAACTTTGACTTTGTAATTTTGATTTTATTGTAGAATTAAATGCAATTTTTATCAATGAATAGTCTTTTAATCCAAAGATAATATGTCTAAGTATAGAAAATAGATATATTTATTAATTAATTGGTTTTCTAAATTTCTAAAATATCTAATAGGCCTTAAAGGCTACGCGCGAATGCTGCTATATCAAATAACTGCGCACCCGTTTGAAGTTTAAACTCATATTTCACATACACTTTATATACATACATACTTATTAAACTGTTTTAAGTTATTTAAATTAATTTCTATAAAAAATTAAATGAGATTTATTAAAAAACAATTTTATTTTTAAAAGTAAAAATAAATGAATATCCATTAAATGCACAATAGTTTATACAATTTGAAATAAAATAAAATTTATTTAAAGATGAAAACTAGAACATTTTACAAAAGCTATCTGCAGGGACTTAATTTTGTTTATTGTTTATTTTTCAATTTCAATTGCGATATTTTATTTATTTATTCATTTATTACATTTCGTTTCTCGACAGAATAAAGAAATAAAATACAATTTTCTACTTTAATACATTTATACCACAGTAAAGAAAAACCAGTAGCGACACTAATTTTTCTATCCTTCTCCCACTTACCAAATCAAATGGTTTAACATCACTCTCTAAAAATATCGTTTGAATGACCTCGAGTTGGTTGTTGGTTGTGATCTCCTGATTTTTTCAGTGTAGTTGGATATTCCATACAGAAATTTTAGGCGGAGTTTCAGTAGTTTCAATTTTATTGTGATATTTAGTAGATGTCACTTTGTCATATTCACCAAACTACTGAATAAGAGTTGCGCAGGTAACGCTGGTGCGAGTAGCTGTTACACTGTTTTAATATAAAGTTAAATATTTTACTATACCCCGTCACAACCAACTACAACTCATGGTCATTGAAACTGAATTCCGAGTGTCGCAGGCCTGATTTATACATACTAGATGTAGTGATATATAAAACATACCGCACATCTACGTAATTATTTCTTGTACGAACAAGATTCAGATTTAGATGTCATATTGAAAAGCAATGGGATAAAGATAACTGGGGAATAACTTGTGGTAAGAAGATTCCGACAAATGCAATCAACTGAATGATCGAATAAATTGATACAACCCTCTATACCAGTTCTTATGCTTTACATTCAGCAAAACATGTTGAAATAGAAAGTAAATGTGTTCTTTTTGTTATAAATAAATTTATTTCATTGCAGTAATCTTAAAGCTTCTTACATCTGAATGATATTCATTTGATATTTTTTATTATCTTTTAAAGATGTTTCTGTTTTATTTCATTAATTTTTTTAATTAAAATTTTAATGAAATATTTATGAATGATAATTCGTATTATTGTTTTATTTTACTAAAACCAATCTAAATATTAATTTATTAATGAAAATTTATTGTTTATAAGCGTAAATTAAAATAGCATTTTCAATTATATTAAAAACCAAAGGTATAAAAATTTAAAAAAAAATATTTTGAATGACCTCTAATCGTGACTGGTAGTACAATTCAGTTGAGTTTTTGAATTCTGCTATTATTCTTTTTACTTTATTCTTTTTATTCAAATCAAATTTTAGAATGAGATATTGTAAGAAGTTGTGACAATGAAATGGAAAATATATTTAAA
>NEEE01002054.1:270033-283204 GCA_002278615.1 Pogonus chalceus
CGACGAACTGGTTGTCAGATCGCAAATGCTTTATTTGTTTAGAATATCGAACACAACTACATCGGTTATTACAACATATTGGTTATACCAATATTATTTTAAAAAATTGTTGACTTTATTTATTTTAATTTTTTGCAACTGAATTATTGTATACTTATATAATTTTTTTTTTAAACTAGTTATAATCTTGCATTTCTTAAATTAAGCCCTAATCGGACAAGTTTTTAACCTTCAAGCAGTCGCGTGTAGTCGCATCGGCTCTACTTAACATATCCATCTCTAAGAGCCTCTCGTAAGTTCACTATGCACCAAGGCGTTAGATAGCTTTTGTTTCAAGCGCGACGTAGGCTTCGAATAGATTACGCGCGTTTGGCGTTGAAAAAAACTTTTTTTTTTTTTTTTTCATCTCACCAATCTTTTTGATTTTATTTTGTGTATAAGTGTAACATTTGTGTCTTCAAATTGTTTAATCACCCAAAAATAATGTGCCTTTGTATAATTTAATTTAAAATGAAGAGATACACACAGACAGATGATAAAACTGCTATATTTCTTATTACTTGATTTTGCCAAGCTTAGCCAACGATAAAATGACTAGGTATAGAGTGTCCCAAAAGGGTCAAGAATTAAACGTTCGAAAATCGTCTTTACAAAGAAAAACTTCATAAAATTCAGCTTGTGCAAGAATTTAAACCAACAGACCATCTTCAGCGATTAAATTTTGCAATTGAAATGTTCGAGAGGTTTCCAAACTTCGGAAATACCCCGACCCTTTTGGGACATCTTGTATAACATATATATTTTTTTATTAGTTGATTTTCTAACTCACTTAAATATGCAATAGGTCCTTAAAGACTACGCGCGTCCGCTGCCGTTACAAATGACAGCGCGTCCACTTGATAGTTAAAAAAAAAGAAATATTTGAAACTAATAAAGTGTACCTATAGATTTAGATAATTTTTAAATTTAAAAAAAAATAAAGATACGATATTTTAATTTCATATATGTACATATAGTCCTCGCCACGAATCAATGTTATTACATAGTATCAAGCAGAAATTTTACTTCGACATTTTTTTTTTTTTTTTTTTTTTTTTTTTTTTTTTTTTTTTTTTTTTTTTTTTTTTTTTTTTTTTTTTTTTTTTTTTTTTTTTTTTTTTTCATATTCTTAACGCTCAGTTGATTTACTTTTAATAATGTGAAGTACGTCGCAAATATATAGCAACAACGGCTTTTTAGAAACACATAAAACATTTCAGGTCGTGGAGCGATACCATGTAAACGTATATTGATTACGCAATTACATTGTTTCGTGGCGAAAACTATATGTACCCTTAGTCTTCGCAATTATTTTTTTACCATTAAAAATGAAAATATAATATATTATTAACCTAATAAATAAATGAACAATATATGTTTATATAAATTTTTTATTCAAATATTTTAGCACTGACATAACGAGCACCAGTTATTACGACTACTGTTGCTTCTGTGCTTCGTTGTCATAAACAATTTCTACTATATACACAAAACTAGATTTATTTAAGTACATATTAAAGTTTATAACTCCTCTTAAAAACTTTCAAATTAATTCAATAGTAAATAACTAAATTTAAACACCTTTTGCAGTAAAAACAAATTTTCTATTTCCATAAAAGTATTAAAAGATTATCGAATTAATGATTTTTAAATGCTTAGCAAATAATTATAAATTAAATTAACTTATTAATTATGTAAGTTATAATTACATTATTTTATGCACTAAAGTGATCGATAGATTATCGACGTATATAATTGTATTATAAACAGCCAACACAGTTTCGTGTCAATTTTACAAGAATAAGGTTAAATATACAGGATTTTAAATTTGAAACTTATAATTTTCTAACATATATTTTTATGATAATGTGTTACTTTAGTATTGAATTTTTATTTTATTTTTGGGTCATACATGATTATATATTGTGTTATCGTTATTAAATAATTTTGTTTTTTTTATATTTACGTTATGTACAGTTTTATAATACATAATATATTTATATAATCACTTATATATTTATGTATATAATATAAGCACTATATTTGCATGAGTATAAAATATATTTAATTTAGGAATAAAAATATTGAAACATAAACAACTTATTATGTGCTATAAGATTCTTTTTTCTATAATTAAACTGATTACTAAAATAAAATATTTGTTCTGTAAATAAATTATATGAACAAATGTTGTATATTATATAAATTTTAATATTTCTTGTTTATTCTGCTAAAATTAGAACTAATAATAATGTGGATATTTATATATTTCAATAATTTCACGTATCATTCGAATATAACTTTAAAGTAAATGGCACTTTCAATTTATCTTTTTTTTTTTTTTTTTTAATTAATTTTAAAAGTTTTTGTTTCCTAAAAAATATAAACTTNTTTTTAATTAATTTTAAAAGTTTTTGTTTCCTAAAAAATATAAACTTATACATTAAATACGTTTGCAAACAATTATCACAATTAAGAAGACTTTAATTATTTAATTGATAGTTTTTGAATTTTTTATGTTTTTAGAAATATTTTTACTTTAATGATCAATAGCTTTGTATTTTAAATTAAAAAATCTCTATTTTTGAAAACTAATATCTCAAGAACTAGACTGTGAAATATGTTTAAAAATTATAAATATAGCCATTTTGTATAACTTAATAATATAACCAAAAATTACATTTCCATCGTAAATTTAAGTTAGTGATCGAACATTTTTTAATAATCTTCCCGAATCGAAATTTAAATCCGATATTGCTCCCTCTAATTCAGAATAGAGCCTGTTTAGAGCCCAGTAGGCGGGAATAGAGCCCAATTAGAGCCCAGTAGTCTTACTAGCACCTACATTAGACTCTGTGGTCCTGCTGTTCATCGAGAGATTCAATTTAGAACCGCTAAGTCCGGCGATATTAAAAATTAATATTGTTTTATCAATTCAAGTTAAAAAAATTATTGATATAATATACTATCAATTATAATTANTTTCGACTCGGGTTGATCTTAAACTCATTTTGAAACACCGGATATTTCACCAATCTTTTCCAGAGCCATTTATATTCTAAATATTTTTTGGAATCAGTTTAAACTTATCTGAAATCAACTTTAAATCTTTATTTGAACACTTAATACAATCTTTAACTAATTTTATACCAACCTTAAATCAATTTTAATAGTCTATGACTGATCTTTAAATGGTTTTTAATTAGTCTTTTGGTGATCTTTCATTTATCTTTAATCTATTGGTAAACAATTTTTAATCGACTTTAAAAAAGTTTTTATAGTTTTTTTCTATTCGGTCTTTTTGAATATTCATAACTATTGAAATATATAAATAATAATCATTTTAAAACGGCAAATTTATATCTAAAAATTCAATTTTTACAAATTAATTGTATTTAAGATACTATGCTTATTTATTAATTTATTTTGTTTGATTTAGATTTCATTAATCAACCAAAAAAAGTCAAATGGAACAATTTACTTCAAAGTTTTAATTGCATAACTTATTGTATTAATTGTATAAATTATTAATTATTAAAAAGTATTTTTAATGAAAGAAATAAGTAAAAAAATGTTGATAATGAATGTTACTAATAATGTTTAAATTTTTTCAGACGTACATGGCACCAAACCTGTCACTTTTTGGCGACTTTACGAAAGATGCAAATGCTATGTACAATAATTTCCGAGTGTACGGCACTGGTCTGCTGGTGGTAATGGGGACAATCGTATTTATTGGTGTCAAGTTTGTCAACAAATTTGCCACAGTGGCACTAGCGTGCGTCCTGCTGTCCATTTTGGCTGTTTATATTGGTATTTTTGTCAATATAAACGGAAATGACAATTTACAGTTAGTATCTTTTCATTTTTTAATCACATATTTAAAATAATTTTTTTACTCATATTTAGCAGCATCAAATTATCATAGTAGTGACAAATTAAATATTTATTCATTTATTTATATTTTTTTGTACAGAAAAAACACCTTTGATATTCATTTGAATTTTTTCAAGTTTTTATTAGCTTCGAAAAAGCGCTGTGTATGAGAATATTTCATGTTTAATTTGTTCTGCATGTATTTATGTGTCGCATGTACATGTAAATATTTGTGTAATTTTTCATTTTTATTTAGAATTTTTATGAAATATCACGTTTATGTACTCAACTAATTATCAAGAGTTTCTTTTGCTTTTAAAAGGTTTACAATTAGAGATATAGAATATTTTCTTTTATTATTAGTTTCTTTTTTAAATTTTTTATAGTTGGTTCAATGTAGTTTTTGTATATTTGAATCTTGTTTATAGATAAAGATTTTTATTATAATCTTAAATTATTAAGAACATATTACTCCAAAGAAATATCATGTCTTCAAATTCACAAGATATAACAAATCCTGGATAAAACAGAAATCCATCTAACAATTGTTTTTATATACAGTTATCTATTTTATTTGTTACATAAGAAATTCAATAGTAAAATTTTCATTTTGACATAAATTTTTCCCTAGTAATGTTAGGAAAAATATTTAAATACAAAAGATGTCCAGAATTTAAATACGCTTTCAATGAGTCTCTTTTTAATACTATACGACAATCCTGTCACGAGATATATTTAAATTAAAATTTCCATCTTTGAACAGTTTATGTAAAATAAAACAAATAACTTCTTAACACTTTGTGCTCTTTTAATTGGTATTTTAATGTAAGTTTGATTAAAATAACGGAGATTTACTTCGAAATAATTAGGTAGACTTATATAAATAATAATTGTAAAGTGTAGCTTCAAAATTATAATTAACTTTTATACGAATAAATATAACTCAAACTAATGATTTCATCGATTTTTATTTAATTAATTTTTATATACAGTTACTCACAGTCAAAATCGTCCACCTTATTTTTTATTTTTTTTTTTTAAGAATTCAATAAATCTTATAATAGTTCTTGAAAAAATAAACAACAAATGTAATATATTATTTAAACAGGATATCAACTTTACAAAAATAATTTTAAAAATTACATAATAAATACCCCATACGAATAAAACAAAAGAAAACAAAAAACTAAGATTTTTACATCACATTGTAAATCTTCCACTTCAAATTTAATCCATCGGACCCGAAGAGACTAAATTTCTTTTTAACAGTAAATAGAATCTTTAAAGAATGCATTTTGATATGATTTTACAACTTCTAAATACTTTACCTTGTGCCAAAAATTTTGAAGCTTTGTGATGTATTTCTTAGCAAAATCAAGTCGCTTTTTTTATTCTTCTTGCTAATAAATGACTTTTTTCGAGTAACTTTATTATTAAATACATACTTCCTGAATACTCTTCTTGCAGTTTCCGGGTTTACGTTTATATTTAATTATTTTTTTTACAATGTCAGTGCCAAATAACTGGGCATGGACATTCTATCAGAACAACAATTCTAAGCATACTTCGAAACTTGCGCGACAGTAGGTCATATATAATTATCAAAATGTTTTGGGTGTACCATCTCAATCACCAAAAATTAATATTTTGGAAAATTTCTGGGATACCCTATCAAAAAATCTAAGCATACATTCCATATCATTTAAAAATGATATGGAAAATGCTTTGATGGAAGAATGGGGTAAAATCAGCCCTTATTATACCAACAAATTGGTACAATCGATGTAAGACATTATTCAGGCGATCATAGATTTCAAGAATTATTAAATTCTTTAAAAAAAATAAAGGTGGACGATTTTGACTGTGAGTAACTATATAAAGACAAGATTACAAAGAAATTCATAAATACAAGAACTAAAACAGGTGTCACTTAAATTAAAATTATTTGTTTTATTTTATATGGCACTGTGTAAACTGCTTAAAAATTTTAATGTTTCTGTATTTTGAACAGGATCATCGTATATCATTAAAAAGAGGCTCATTTAATGCACATTCTAGTTCTAAACAACTTTTATATTTAAATATTTGTCTTAACATTAATAGGGAATAATTTATGGCGTAATGAAATATTTTCCATTCAATTTCCTATATAACAAAAAATTAGACACCCGGTATATATACATACATAAATATGCGACATGATATTCCACAGTACCTTTAATTGACTAATTGAATTATCACGGAACATAAATATAAATATTGAATATGTGGTTTATTTGATTCAATTCATTAGATAAAAATATTTCTCGTAACAGAAGCTGATTACCAAACGCAACGTACTGTTATGTGGTTTCCACGTAGCTACATCAAACCGCAAACGGTTAACCATTGAGTTTCATTAAATATAATGAACTGAAACTCCACAATAAACCAGCAAATGTACTTGATCAAGTAAATTACGCATGCATCACATACAGTGAATATAAAGTTTAGAATTTATTCAACAACATTTATTATATATTTTTTAATTTAAACTATTTTATTGAAGTAAATACTATCATTCTTTGTTACACAATAAATAATATTTCTTAGAATTGTACTTTGCGTAAAATGTGAAGTTTATATTTCAAAAGAGAAGATCTGTAGTTTCTGATACGCATAAAATATGTACAATTACCTTGCGGCTGCATTGTTATTTTTACGTTTATCGTCAATGAATAATGATATTTCAAGATCTACGTCTTTATAGATACAACTTTTTCTTTGAAATACTCGTATAGAGATTCTTTTTTGATTTTACGTTACTACGTTGCAATGTTATATTAAATGTGTGTTTACTCACATATGTTTATATAAATAAAGAATTCAGAAGTTCAGTGAATAGAATAGTTTAAAAATTTAAAGCGTGTTATTACAAATGAAAACTAAACAATCAATAAATGTTTTTGGCATTGTGCTTTTGCAACGTCTAAGATAAATCGGAGCACTGTTATTTTCGTAGTGCCGTTCTTTGCGCACGTGAGCAGTTTTTCTTTTTGACGCAAAGTAAAATTTATTTTTTATGCAAATTTTAACTACGAGCCGCCACTGCTTTTTAGTTCATCAAATTCTTTTTTATATAATATTTAATTGTAATTTATTATTAATTTTGTTAATTATGGTTGGCGAAGCAAAATTTTTAGTTTTTGGAGTGGGAAGATCATTTTTTTTTTTTTTTTCTTTATTACAATTCAATTATTTTTATTCAAATATGTTTTCGTACACAGTTTACAAAAATAATTATGTCATAATTATCTAATTTTTTTTAATTATATTTTTTATTTAAAAAAAAAAAAAACATATTTTTTTTCTAATACTATTACGGAATTTCTATCTAAGATAATACGGAGCACTGTCACTTACGTAGTACCGATCTTTACGTAAGTGGACAAAGTGTTTATTTTTGACACAAAATAAATTTTCAATTTTATGGTAATACATTCATTTTAACTACAAGCCGCCACAGCTTTTTTTATTAAAATATTATTTTTTGTATACAGCTTACAAAAATAATTATCAAACTTATTTGTTCTTTTTAAGTTACATTTTATTTTAATACTATTACGGAATTAATATCATTCTTGTATAATTTTCAAACCTAGAATAGTTTCATTCTGCGCAACTGTGAGGTATTATTCATGCACTAGTGTTGTATGAAGTTTATATTACTTCATAATGCATAAATCCAAACTAGCGCAATTTAGTAGCTATTTTTAAATTTTTAAAACATATATCTGACAGTTTATTTATTATTTAATTTATATTATTAGGAAAAGTATATTTTGAAACATGTTTGGAATGGCTATTCTGCTCTCGTAGAACCGTAACACGGTGTAATATACTATTCTATTAAAATAATTAGAATGAGATATCAAGATGTATGTCTTTATAAATCCGATAGAATATTTAATTCACCACAATTTGATCTATGAAGTATGCTAAAACAAATGAAAACAAAACAAAAATGAATTATTTTATTGCAACAATTACTTACTAAATTTACATTAATTTGGGCATATCGAAATAAATTTATGGTCAGCTATTTTATCTCACCAGACTGTCAGTAAACAATTTGATTCAACAATACTAAGTGTACTGAAACAAATGAAAACAAAACAAAAAAAAAAAGAACAATTTAACAGGAACAATTGTTTGTTAAATCTTCATTGATTAAGATCAACAATTGTGGACAGTAATAAAAATCAAAACATCTATTTTATTGTTCAAAAATTCTGTGCATTAGTCATCATCTTTTTCGTGCTCAAATATACATAAAGTTTGGGAATTTTTTTTAAGCCAATGAAAAGACCTACGAACATGCGGTTTGGATAGTTTTATTTGTTATATTTTACAGAATAAATCGTATTTTTTCACTCACGAAAAAACAAAACGGCGTCTTGAAATGGCTTCCCGTCGAGACTGCATCCTGGATTGGATTCCTCCGCTGCCCCGAGCATTCGTCATCTCGTGTTAAACTGTAAAAACAGATATTTTGCTCCCTTAAAGTAGATGAAATTTGCTGTGACTTATACTTAAAATCATTAAAATCGGACAAAATTTACCCAAGTTATGGGCATTTGAAAAAAAGTACTGTTTTTTACGTCATTTTTTTTTAACTTTGACCCGAATGGAAAAATAGCAAATTTTAATTTTTCGCTTCTATTTTAGGTATAAGTCATAGAGAAAAGTGTCCTCTATTAAAGGGATTTAGTTGAACTTTAATCAAATGAACCGTTGAAACGCTACACTCGGCGTAAGGAAAAAAAACAGTTTTGAGAAAAACGCGTTTGAAGTTTTTATAAAGTTAAACTCGGGGTAACTTTATTGTTTGCTCGAGACGTTGTAGCTTCATAAATAAATGTCGGATCGAAATATCCTTTTGCACAAATATTCTACATGAATCAAACTTTCAAAATATGTAATAAAAAAAATCGATTGTTTGAAATTTTGAAACCAGAACTTCCTCTTAAATTATCAATTAAAAATATAATTCAGAAATATTAAGTGTGCTAAAACAAATAAATACAAAATAAACAAAAAATAATAGAAAAAGTTTCTTATTAAATCTGCATTGCTTTGTGTATAACGAAATAAATATATATCTCACCAGAATTTTAGTAAACAATTTAATTCAAATATATTAAGTGTGCTAAAACAACTGAAAATAAAACAAAAAAAATATTAAATTGCAGCATTTATTAACTAAGTTTATATCGATTATTCAAACTGTCCATCAATCATCTAAAAAATGTATGATTAGCTATCTTGTCTCACAAAATGAAGTTGAATATCAAGAAAAACGACATTTTGAAACAAAAATACCCACATAATACTTGACCTTTTCAAGACTGTATTCCTCTAAATATTTAATTTAGAGATCTCAACTTTAAAAAAGTTCTCAAGAAAATTTTTACCACAGATTTCTGGCATGTGCCCTATTAGGAACATTCCAATATTCCCCAGAGAGGACATAAGAAAATATTGAATTTTCATGTTTTTAAAAATAAACTACTATTTTTAACTTTATTTAATTAACCTTTTCGTAAAAACTTAAATTATTATTCAAATGTAACTCATTTTCTAGTTTTAAATTTTTTCCAATCTATAATTTCAATTTTTTTCGTGAAACTGAATGGATTGTTTTTTTTTCAATTTCAATTCAGTTAATCTAAAATTGATACGGTACCTTACCTGAATATGAATTTCTCACGTATGTGATATCCATTAATCATATTTTCTGATTGAATAAAGATGTTTGAATATCTTTCGTTCATCATGGAATTCATTTGAATATATGCAACTAGATTAATATCGTATATCTTCTAATACGCATACCTTCCACTTGCCCTAATTTCACTCTCTGAAGCAATTTCAGTACATTCCTGAAGCGTTCAAGTAACACAAATACCAACAGACTCTCTATTTTCGAATATTTAACTGAATCGTAAATTAAATTTATTAAATGTTACATCTATTTTTATTTTAGAATTTGAAAGATTCGTTAAGATATTATAGTCATTTATAAATAACGAAAATTCTGTAGAGCTTATTTTTAAGGTTGGAATTATTTAAACTAATTATACTGATAAATCTTTTCTTTATTATTTACTCTTGTCCTTTTATTCGTCGTTATTGTAGTTTTTAAATTGACTTCTGAGATCTATGCACTCTAATCAAACTCACTTAAAACTTAAAATATCTGCGTTGTTTCTGACTCTTTATAATTTTAACTGTACCCACCAATAATTAGACTAATTATAAAAAAAGAACAAATTCATATTATATAATCTTTGAATTGCTAAATTATAAATTTAACTTAAAAACTTAAATTTTAACTTCAATGTAAGTATTGAAAGCAACCATCATTCTTATATTTATTTACATTAAAATTCGTTGCAGTTAATAAAAATTAATCAAAAATAAAATATTCTTTTTGCAAATTCATTATATCTGCATTTAGGTATATTTAAGAAAAAATTATTAATTATAGGTAAATTGCGCAGTATTATAAACAAAAATTTAAATATTTATTGTAATTCGAATTCTTGAGCATCTTTCCAGAATTATAAAAGAAAAATATATTAATTATTTGTCTATTAGTCTTCTAAAATTTAGTCTAAATTAAATTAAATATATTTTTTTAATCTGTTTATTTATGTTTTTATAAAGTCAATAGCTGAAAGTAATATTCGTACAGCAAGTATTCATAATTCATTAAATTATTATTTTAAAGATTACATCTTATTAAACAAAAAATTAACTTACTTCCAATAATTAAAATTCTTATTACTTAATATTTCCGCGAACTTCAGCCCTTTGGTTTTGTTAACTTGACTTATATAAGGTTTCTTTCAAGTTACTTGACTATGAAATTGATTTTTTCTTAGGACATTTCTTATACTTTCGACGCAAGCAGTTTTTTCTTTATATATTACTAGTTTCGGTGCACTTAGCTATGGATCATCTTTTATTTTTCGGACAACACAGATAATAAAGATTTTCCGGGATCTTGTTTTTGTCTTATTTTCCACCTCATTGCTTTCTTTATACCTTTTTTATTATGTATTGTACTATGAACGGCTTTTTTTAATAAATTTATAAATTTCCAAGTATAATTTATCTTTTTAAAGTGAAAAATAACAAAATTTCGTTTATTAATACATAGATGTTTTATAGTCGCCACGAAACAATGTGATTGCGTACTCATTATAAATTTACATGGTACTACCCCACGATTTAATCGTTTTATTTATTCCGTAAATGTCTTTGTTGCTATATACATGAACGCTTTGAAGTTGCAACGTACTTCACATTATTGAGAAGTATTTAAGTAAGCTTTAAGAAGATGAAAAAGATAATAAAGTATGTCTAAATAAAATATCTGCTTATTATAATGTAATTACATTGATTTGTGGCGACGACTATATTAAATAGTAATACTACAAAGTGTCCCAAAAGGGTCGGGGTATTTCCGAAGTTTGGAAACCTCTCGAACATTCCAATCGCAAAATTATATTATATATAATTCTTTGTAAAGACAATTTTCGAACGTTTAATTCTTGACTCTTTTGGGACACTATGTATATCTATACGCATTTTATTTTGTCGTAGTTTTCTTAAATTTTTACCGTAAAATTTAAATTACAATTTACCAACTTCATACAATTAAATTATGTTTGCATTAAGTGTATGAGTATGAATATACAGTCGACTCTTTCTAAAGGTGCTCGCTGTCTTAGGGTAACAGGATACATTGCATAAAGGTGTTCGAATATTCCCTCACTCGCATTCACGAGCGACAAATCACAATTCAGAGTTTAGTTTCCCCTTCAATTCTACCGTTTACTCGCGCACCCAAGCGTACAAGGAAAAAAAATTTTGAATATATTATGGGGAGAGCACCTTTAGACAACGGTCCTGTCCCGACAGAGCACCTTTAGACAGATTCGACTGTATTATTTTGGTATATAAAATGGAATTAACCACATGTACGAGTTTCAATTTGAGCTACTATCTTTATATATTCTTGCAATACTGTTTTATTATACTATCAAGAAAGCAACTGCAATAATAGAAAATATTTTCAATTCACATAAAAGCTGTAAGTTTATATAACGTGCTGTAAAATTCAAACAACTTTTATTGATAAATAAGAAAAATATATACATATTATTTCCAAACGACTGATTTCATACATATTTTATTTTCAAATAACTTTTTATAAAGTCACTAAAATAAAACGAAAAAACTTGTAGAATACTGGTTTAAAAATTCAAGTTTTCATTTTCTTTTCTAAGACTTTCATTCCATTTGTAACACCTATGAAATTTTAAACCTGTGAATTCGTATCTGGCGTATACATATTTAATTAAATAGAAAAACACTTGGACGCTTTTAATAAAGTTCAAATTTTCAACAACATAAAAAGCAAGACTAGATAAATTGTTTTCTAAGTCAGGTCTTGTTACAGTGTTTGAATAAAAGTATTTAAATTAAAACTTCTGTATCACAATGTAGTTTAAAAGCAATTATTATTAAATGTAGTATTAAATTGCCATTTAGAAATAAATAGACGTTTAATAACTAAATAATTAATTATATTCTGCTGACGATAGAATTGTTATATTTTATTATTAAATAATTCGCAGAAAAACATTTAAGAATTAATGAAATTTTAATTAATCAAGTACAACTTTATTACTTTTATGCAACAGTAAATAAGTTGCGCATTTAATGTTTTTTTCACTTTTTATTAATTCCGACGAGAATTATTTTTTTCCTTTCCTGATTAAATTAAACCGACTGAAAGAAGAGAAAACCCTCGGGAATCTTATATACTTTAATAAATCACAGTATATTAATCATAAACTTATAATAAATATTAAAGATTTAATAGGATATTTTAAATAATTTAATTTTCTTATAGATGTAAATTATTGAATTAATAAATAAATAGTTTTTATTTTACTATAGCAATCTAATCTGGTTCTAAATTAAGCTATATAGTAAATTTTATTTATTTAAGGCAACTTATTTATAGGCACTGTAGATCTACGGCACCCTTTATTTTCATTTGAATTATATAATTCTTAGGTTTTATGTCAATTCCTAAAAAAATTATAAAAATCCGCTCTAGAGCGACAAAGTAGAAAAAACGCTCGCTAACGTTATCTACACGTTTATTACCTTCACAAGTCAATCTGACATATGATTGCTC
>NEEE01002054.1:283396-300727 GCA_002278615.1 Pogonus chalceus
TTTTTACTTCAAATTTTTTTGTAATAATAATTAAAATATGTGCAACAATATAGTAAAAAATCTCAAATGACTCGATTGTTGTTTAAAACTTTTAAAAATTCCTGAATTTTGCTGTTCTATTAAAGCTGTCAAGGTGGTATCCCCTCTTAAAATAAGAAACTGCACGCTAGGTGCACTGCACTGTCATTAACGCAGTGCTGATTTTTTGCGTAGATTGCAGAGTTTTTTGTTTTGTATTTTAGCAACTTTATACGTTAATTTTCTACTACTACCGTAACTAATTTTACCTACGAGCCGCCACAGCTTCAATTCAATAAATACTCTTCTATATAAAAAATATGTTTAAAATTCTAAAATAATCATAGTAATCTTTATCTAAATATAAGCTTATACTTTAGAACTAAATACAAAATTTTGGGTTTTTAATTAAAACTAGAAATAATGCAGCTAGTTAAATAAAAATAATCATTATCTTTCGACCGAATTTCGAAATAAGAAAGAAAAGTGTAATTTTTAAACAACTTATAAGTTTAGGATTAAATCTGAAGAAAGTTTTACGTAGCTCTTATTTCCCGAAAGTAAACTCCGTATCTGCGAACAAAGAAAAGTCATAAGAAGTTAACTTCGTTTGACGTAAAAAAAAATTACTAAACCAGTTTATTCGTATTAAATTCAGTGATTTTTGATGTTTCAACGATTTAAAAATATAAAATTGCAATGTCTATTGTGGTTTTTTGAAAAAAAAATCTATTTATAATATCTCTTTATATTTCTGCTATTGAAATGCAAATAATACTAGAATATTTGTCAACATTTTTACCACGAATGCACATAATATTTTTCAGAAATATCCCTGAATACTTTGTGAAAGTTTGTTTACAATTTTTTTTTCAATGGTTATTCGATGATACGCTATCATCGCATCAATCTTTCTATGAAGTTATGCTTTGTTGAAAGCATTCAAAGTTGTTCTGATCTGTCAAACGTTTTTGGCTTAAATATTTCTTTGCCTTTTTACAAGTTTACGAAAAAATATGTTGACGTTTTTATAATTCTATTGTAAAACACTAATAAAAAATATTAAATGGAACAGTTTTTAAACTTTTTTCCATATTGCTTTTATTAAAACTCGTTACAAACTATTTGCATTTTGAGTTGTACTTATTTGTTTGTTACGGTTGTTGTTTTAATGTCTTTTTGATGTCATTCAAATTTCCTGACCTCAAATTAATTTATAATTTACAATATGGAATAAAAGTTGTGTTTTGCGCATTATTGTGCTATTAATTTTTTGTTGAAATACATTTTTAAGTAAGTAAAGAAAAACTTTACCACTTATCTTTAAGTTGATATTTGTATGTACCATAATTTTACTTATTGCTCTTAACTAAATTATATTTTGTTCTTAGCTTCATACTTCAAAATTTTATTTTTTATAAAAGAATTTNTATTTTAAAATTGATTTAAAATTTTTGTATTTCAAATTTTATTCTTTTATCTTAAATTTAAAAATCGCTTAAAATATTTTTATGCATATATTTTTCTTTTAATACATATTTTAAATCAAATTAAAATTTATTTTAAAAATTTTCTTTATGTAACTTATCAATTTTTATTTATATATAGTGGGAACCCCTTTTTTCATTCGAAATTATTGATAATATTCAATTTAAATATGTTTTCAATTTTACATTTTCTAATCTTCCGGTTTTAAAGTTAAAATAAAATTCTTGTTTGTAATCACAACATCACAGTTCCAGCGACACAGTGTAGTTGTACCCTAGGTTGAATGAGCACTGTCGCTCATACAGTGCCGACCTTGTTATGCAAGTGTACGATAGTGTTTTTCAACATAAGAATTACAACAAATTTATATTTTAATGACTAAAAAAATTCTGAAAAAACACCCTTGCTAATTTTAGCTACAAATTGCTTCTTTTTATCCTTAAAAATTAAATAACTCGTAAATAAGAATAGATAAAATATTTTCTAAATATTTGTTAATAAAATAACTGATTGTGTTGAAAGTCAGTATTAATAACATATCGATAACAATTAAATTTATTAAAACACATAGAATGAATATTTTGGTATTAATTATTTATATTTTTAAATAGGAAAAAGCAATGAATTCGAATAATATATAATATCAAATTAATTAAAACAGTATTTTATGTGAAATCATATAAATAATATAATAGAAAATAAAATTTTGATTTACAATGCAAAATATAATAGGTAGATATGTCAAAACCATTCCTACACGGTAATATAAATATGATAAATATTGGAATGGTTTTTAGATAAATCACAAATGTAATTACAACCCAAATATTGCTGGCGTAAATTATAGGTCTTTAATGAAGCAGATATTATGAGAATTCCCCATATAACTTCCCAAACCGTATAACCTAGATATCAGTTTAATAGCATTTTAGACATTTGGGAATTAAATTAGTTATTTCAGTTGAATATGACTTTAAAGTTATTTAAATTTTATTAGTAACGCTTTTAAATATATAAATTTTTTCATTTATATTCCATTCATCATATATAAACAAGTTTATTTAATCATTTGAAACATATTTTGATCAAGAAGTTTAAAGCTGGCTTCACTTCATAACATATTTATTAGGTTACTGTAAATTTTGTCAGTCTAGTTCAAATACTAAACCTAATAGGGTTATCAACTCTCCCGTTTTAGTCCAGAGACTCCAGAAAAATTAACTTTTCTCCGGACTCCAGTTTACGTAATATAATCTCCGGATTTTTCAAACTTTGTGAAACAAATTGTTATTAGTAATGATAAATAACATCAAACACACCGCAATAACAGTTAAATTTAAAAAAAATCCATTATTTTATATTATCTAAAACCATCTTATTTTATTTATATTATCTGTTAAATTTATGCAACAGCACAACTATCCGTTCTACTGTTGCATTGCAGGTTCTTAAATTATTAACATTAAATTTTTTTAAAGGATTTCATTGATGAAATACACTATACTAAAAACATATATAACTAAAAACTATAATAATGAAAACGTTACACTAAACTAAACTACATATAAAAAACACTAATATTATATGAAAAACTACTAACAAACTTGTCACAACACTTAACTTATAACAATTAAAGTGTACTACGACTAAAAGCACTGTACAACCAATAAGTAAATCTCAACTAAATATTCACTTCTCTCCGTCTCTAAGTTCCATTGATGACTAAAAGATACTTTATTTTTCTCCACCAGCGAATACTATATCTCGGTTTTGTCTCAAGTGCCGTAAGTACAGTTTACCCTTAATCTATATTTTAACAATATTCGAAACATCAAGCTTCTTCCAACATTATCTAACCAACTTTTTTTTTCGTATTTCTATGTGTATTGAATGGATCTCCAGACTTATTCGAATGATCTCCGGACTCACCGAATTTTATTAGCCTTAAACCCTAATCGTACTACCAGCCGTATAGAGGTCATGCAAAAGAATTTTAGTGTCATACTCTTAACGAAATAAAAAAATTCAAATATCTCACGCAAATATAAAAAATAATTTATTTTAGTTATATAATTCTACTAAGTAAACTTTAATTTTATTTTTTACATAAATGAATATGTAAAAATAGTTCTTCACTTCATATAGTAAATGTAGGTAAACAAACTCAATTGTTTATCAAGCACACGTCATAACACGCTCCGGAAAAATACGTACGTACGTGTAATGAGTCCTATACAAACTTACTACGTATTTATGAATCATTTAATAAGTTAAAGTTGTGTATATAGGTCGAAAAGGTAAAGAAAGTAGTGAAAGTGAGCGGAAAATAATTTTAAATTTGAATGATGCATAAAATTTTTATAAAAAGATTGCGAAGAACGTGGAACGATACCATTATATGGTTAGAAATGTTATAAAACGATAAAAGGATAAAGATAACGTAAATAATCAAATTTTTCGTCGATATTGTGTAGCAAAAAGTGTTTGAATATTTAAAATAATATCTTCTATAAGTAAAAAACTAATATTTATAAAACAAAATAGATTATTTCAGTATATTTTAACATAATAATGTAAAATTTTAAGATTCAAGAATACAACCCCAAATGTACTACGTATATTATTCGTAAACGGATTATATTTAGTATTCCTCACATACTATCAGCTTCTCCACAAAATCCTGACTAGAATCCGATAAAATATCATTGAGAAGTTTACGTTAAACATGTGTGAAAACATGATGTTTCAAGTAAAATTCAGTTCATTGAAGTCGATTCTGATACCTTAAATAAACTTTGGAATAAATTAAATTCCAAATCTACTTAATTCAATATCAAAACTTTTAAATAAATATTCAGTTTTTGTTTTTTATTATTTCTGTTAAAGCTTTTCTAATTCTTGAAAATTCAAATTAAATAGACTTAATAATAAATTGATAGAAGTATTTTGCGGTGATAGTTATAAAACTGATTATTTTATTTTTTATTTATTTAATAACAAATCTAGGAAAAAGATTTTGAAAGTACAGTGGCTCGCACTGAAAATCGGATAAGCCTGTTTTAAAAGTTTTAATTTAAATATTTCAACTTTGTTTTTTTTTATTATTATTATTTTTATAAATTGTATCTTTAATTAAAATAATATAGGAACTTCAAGGGTAGGAAATCAGCATTTTATTGCAAATATTGTGAATAAAATTTAAATTAGACATTTAATGACTGTTTTATAATTTACCCAAATACATATCCATGGTAACAAAAGAATATTTTCTCTATAATAGTCAAATATTGCTAAAAATACCTGGACAGTTCCTGAATTTAAATTTTATCGAGGATTTGTGGGATATATTGGAAAGAAACATGACAATTTGACAGAATTCTAATAAAAAAAAAACCTGGAAAGTAACTTACAGAAAGAAAGGGAAAAATTGAGATATCTTTTTGTAAAAAAAACGTGAAATTTATGCCAAAGAAAAGTAAGGTCTTGCGGAACCTAAATGTCATACGCAATATATTTATTTTGAAAATTCTTTTATTTATGTTGAGAATTATCAATTTTTCCGACTTACGTGAAATGTAAGATTGAATTTGATTATTTTTGACCTAATGATGTATTTTCATACTACAATTAACATTTAAGCAGTTAAAATAATAAAAATACAACTTTTGAGAAACATTTCTCTGAATTTCAGTGTGAACCAATGTATTATAAACATTTTTTAAGATTTTAAATAAATAATCAACAATTTATAGCTTTCCTTCACAATTTTATTTATAGTGATTAAAATGTACATATATTAATTAAATAAATTTGTGAAGGAAAACTAAAAATTGTTGATTATTTATTTAATTTTAACATTTTACCTTCACGTAACTCAAAGTAACAATAATATTTTTTATGTTTAACCTTCTTTTTATTTTAAAATTAAAACAAAAAAAAACTCTAGTAAATTACATTTGATTAAACCACAAATAACTTAAATTTTAGTTGAAGGTTTATACTGTACATAGAAATGATTATTCTATGAAGTTATTTCTATTAACTGAAAACAATGCATTTTGTTTTTCATTAATGTATAAATGCTAACAATGAAATCTGTATAACGTTGCATTACTAATAGTTAAGTTGAATATTTGCATGCAAATAAAGCATGTTTATTGTCAGTTTAATTTAATAGACGCACTAACAGTGATTATTCTTTTAAAATTTATTATTAACTTATGTTAGATAATTTAATATATTTCTGGGAATTAGTCTTATTTAAATTATAATTTAATTTTTAATTGTTTATAATATATTATTGATTTAAATAAGATTAATTTAAAATATATGGCATGCTTTTGGTATAATCTTTTATAAAAACAATATTTATTAATTTGTAGTATGTGTATCCTTGGGAAACGATTGGTAAAAGACATCTCCTTAGAACATTGTAACAAAACAGTTGGTGGGCCATTGCACGACTTATTTTGCCTTAATTCTACATCCTGTGATCCTTATTACGAAACGCATAATGTTTCGATTATAAAGGGGATCAAAGGTCTTGCTTCTGGAGTATTTATGGGTACGTTGTCTAACAACTTACCTTTTATGGTACTTTTTTATCACCAAGCTACATTATTTATTTTAAGAATACAGCTTAAAATTAGAACTATACGTTTATTTTTTCAATAAATTCAACTAAATAAAAATAAAACTTAAATAATCCTGAATCTCTACAGCATTTTACGTTAAAATAACATTTATTTTTTAAATAAATATTAGTTTATAATATAAATATAACATAAAAACTTTTTTCGTATAGACCAATTTTAAGCGTTTATCCCACAATCACAATATGTAAAATTTTTGTGTATTGTTTTCACATAACTTTTCGTTTTGTAACTTTATACAATTGTGTTTCTGTTTTGGGCAGATAACATTTTTGATAGCTATTTGGAAGAAGGTCAATATATAGCAAAAAGTAAAGATCCTGAAGAAATTGAACGTCTTGATAGACCAACGTATAACCAAGTTTATAATGATATTTCTACTAGTTTTACCATTCTTATTGGCATTTTCTTTCCATCTGTAACTGGTAAATATCTTCATTTTTTCTACTTATTCTTTGGTACTTGGGATAATACTTCTTTACTGTAATAACTAAAATATTAAAATGAATTTAATTTTATATTAAAATTCGTTTTTGTTAACTTTATAGTTTCTAAGTAAATTTTAATATTTTCAGTTAGAATATGTTTACGTAAAGTATAAAATAACTTTGTAACTTACAAAACTTATGTTTATCTTATTTTTATAATGAAATATAAATTCTTAGCTCTTCTGCAACTCTATCGTCTGGATTAATTTTAATGAATTTATAAATATCATAGTTATAAATTGTTTTCGAACTTTGTTGAAATATCTTGCCTTTTATTATTATTTTTTTTTAATATACACGTATTACTTAGTTTACATTGCGTTTTTTACGCGATATTTTTAAGCACGTATCTAGTTACGCGAACTAAATTAATGAATATATATTTTCTTAAAAGTTATACAACCAGTTTTTATTTTTAATATACCTGTTACTTAAATTACACGTCACTTTTTTACGCTATATTTTTATAAACAATTTTAAGTTAGGCTAATTAAATTTATGCATCTAAAAATATATTCTCTTAAAAGTTTTAAAAGTGACAAGTATATACAAACAGTTTTTATTTTTAATTATCCTGTTACTTAATTTACACGGCACTTTTTTACGCGATATTTTTATCAACGTTTTCAAATTGCACGAAATAAATTAACACACCCAAAAATATAGATTTATTTAAAAGTTTCAAAACTTAGGAATATATTATAGTCAACCCTTTTATAACACGATATATACTTATAATGTAGTTTTTATATAACGCGAAGCAATAATTGTTACAGTTATCCTATAACGCGGTTTTTATATAACATTCCAACAATTCCAACTGGGTTAAATAACTTACAGTAGTTTTTATTTTCAACACATCTTTTACTTAATTTACGCGAAATTTGTATATATGATTTCAAATACCCATCTAAAACTAGATTTTCTTAAAAGTAACAAATATATGCAGTCAACCCTCTTATAGCACGATACTCTTATAATGTGGTTTTTTTTTTATATAACACGAAGTAAATATGGTTATAGCCTTTTTATAACACGGTTTTACACAAAATTTCAACAACTTAACTGGGTTAAAAAATTATTTATTTTTCTATAACTTATAGTAGTTTTTATTTTCAGAATATTTTTTAATATACACCTTGTTACTTAATTTACACAGCACTTTTTACGCAATATTTTTATACACGGTATCAACAATAACATTCCAACAAATTAACTTAGTTAAAAAAATATCTATTTTTCTATAACTTATAGCAGTTTTTATTACTAAATACATTTTTTCATGATTTTAAGTTACGCAAACTAAATTAACTTATCCAAAAACTAAATTTTCTTAGATGTTTTAAATGTTACAAGTATATACAGTCTCCTATAACACAAAACTCTTATAATGTGGTATTCATATAACGCGAAGCAAAAATGGTTATAATCTTCGTATAACGCGGTTTTCCATACAACACACCAACAACTTAACTGGGTTAGAAATTATCTTTTTTATAACTTTTATTTTATAATTTTTATTTTCAATACACCTGTTACCTAATTTACGCGATATTTTTATACATTATTTCAAGTTACGCAAACTAAATAAACGTATCCAATAAATAGATTTTCTTCAAAATTTTAATAGTAACAAGTATATACAGTCAAACTGGTTAAAACACGATATACTTATAATGTAGTTTTCATATAACGCGAAGCAAAAATGTTTATAATCTATCTATAACGTGGTTTTTTTTATAACACTCCAACAACTTAACTTCGTTAAAAATTATCTATTTTTCTATAACTTATAGTAGTTTTTATTTTTAATTTACCTGTTTTTTTTTTTATTATTTACACATCCTAAAAATAGATTTTAATAAAAGTTTTAAGAGTAACTAGTATTATACTCTTATAATGTGGTTTCTATATAACGCAAAGCGAAAATGGTTATAACCTTTCTATAACGCGGTTTTCATAAAACATTCTAACAATTTAACTGTTTAAAAAAATATATCAATGTTTATTTTTCAATCTCTTTGAACTTCATTTAAATATTTTCATATTTATTTAAATTTTTTTAATAATTACTTTTTACTTAATTTACGGGAAACTTTTTTAAAGTGATATTGTTTATAAAATATCATATTAAAGTAGTTATAAAATTTTTTTTTTTTTTTCAAATAAACTTACTGTATTTTTACACGATTTTTATTCGCGTAAAACAAATCCATATGAAATCGATACTTCGGGCAAATTGAGGTAAAGATGTAAATTAAGTTTATATTTTTTTTTAATAATTAAAACTTAACCATTTTTATTTTTATAGTAAAAAATCGTCAATTATATATTAAATGAAAGTACTAATTAAAGATAATTTTATTTTTACATTTCTTATTATAATTTAAAGGTATAGAAATTAAAGCTAGAGTTATTTGAAATAATATAATGAACAGAATAATATTGATTTTATTTTTATATTTCTGTTGAATTTCATGCTTTTAAAATATTCAATTCCCAATTAGCGCCAATTAAATATTGAACAAGGTAATTATATTTTCAATGCTAATTTCGTGTCATTTTAACATAATTTTATAATTTAATTAAAATTAATGAAAAACGTCAACTTTTAATGAAATAAGGTAATATCCCAAGACATTTAAAGAATAATAAATTTAGTTTTTAGTAATAAAATATTGAACAAAATAATTTTTAGGTATTATGGCTGGCTCAAATAGATCAGGCGATTTAGCTGATGCCCAAAGATCTATTCCCATCGGTACAATATGTGCAATTTTAACTACGTCCACTGTTTATTTATCGACTGTATTGCTTTTCGCCGGAACTGTCGATAATTTACTTCTCCGTGACAAGTATGTTATGTTGTACATATTCCGATTAAAATAGAACATACGGATGATGTTGGATTCATAAAAATCAATGGAATTTCTAATTTACTTTGAAATTCAATTATCTAAATTTATTTTGTCCCTTTCAAATTTATACAACATTTTCGTTTTGATCATGTTTCAACATGGTTTTAAATTGTATATATTAATGGTTTCATCAAAAACCGATAATTGCATTTAACAAAGTTATAGATCAAAGTTACACCATTAAGAACGTCACTTTTAGTGGGAGGCATATTGAATGAAATTAAATAGTAATTAACTTACAGAATTTTGTTTAAAATCATTTCATATGTCTATTTTTAATTCGGATTATATGGTATAACAATTGAAAATCAATTAATAACATGGAATATTTTGTTATTATTGATTTATATGTTTATAGAACAGAAATAATTGTAGGATAATTGTAGGTTTGGTGTGTCAATAGGAGGAAGGCTAGTTGTAGCCAATATTGCTTGGCCTAACCAATGGGTTATTTTAATTGGTTCATTTTTATCAACATTGGGTGCTGGGTTGCAATCATTGACTGGTGCACCCAGACTCCTACAAGCCATTGCCAAAGATGGCATCATTCCATTTTTAGCACCTTTTGCTGTATCATCTAGTCGTGGCGAGCCAACACGTGCATTATTATTAACAATTATCATTTGCCAATGTGGTATTTTATTGGGCAATGTTGATTATTTAGCCCCACTTTTGTCCATGTTCTTCTTGATGTGTTACGGATTCGTCAATTTGGCATGCGCCTTACAAACTCTATTAAGAACCCCAAATTGGAGACCTAGGTTCAAATATTATCATTGGTATGCCGAAAAATATTTTTCAAAAATTCTTTGCGGGGAATTTTTTAAAATAAATTTTATTTATTATAGGTCTCTTTCATTATTAGGATTAGCATTATGTATAGCTATTATGTTCATGACTTCATGGTACTATGCTTTACTTGCAATGGGAATGGCTGGTCTTATTTATAAATATATTGAATACAGAGGGTAAATTATCCATCATATAAATTATTTCTTTTATTAAATAACACAATTTTAGAGCTGAAAAGGAATGGGGTGATGGTATTCGAGGTCTTGCCTTATCAGCAGCCAGATTCTCTTTACTTAGATTGGAAGAGGGTCCACCCCATACCAAAAATTGGCGACCTCAAATTCTTATTTTGGCTAAACTTACATCTGATTTAGTTCCCAAATATAGAAAATTATTTACTTTTGCAGCCCAGCTCAAAGCAGGTAAATAACTTCTTCCATTTTTACGAGCCACGTTCAATAAATAACTAACGAGACAAATTATAGACACTTGTTTCATCGCTCTGTGAGCTTTCTGATTTTCGTAACGTATAAAATTGAAAAATACGTGTACCATATTTTTTCACCGCTTTGTTGGCGCATAAAGTCTTTAGGCAGCCGTACAAATTAAAATTGGACCTTCCAACCCAGCTCAGAATAAATGCAAATCCGGGTGTTTTTATAAACTTATGTCAACTCTCTGGATTCCATCCGAACACGTTTTACAATAATTAAGCACGTCATGAATGATTAAGTACACGATTTTAAATACTAATTTTACACAAATTAGCAATTTGAGATATTTTGACTCGCCTGTCTTTGCGAAAAACATCATATATGTGATTTTGCGGTTGACCAGAGCGACATTTTTAAGTAAATTTTCGTCAGTTTCACACCTTCGGATTAGTAAAAATCTTATCACTGAACGTTGCTCCTTTGTCGTACATGTTTAAAGCAGAGCTGATATTTTGAAATGAACAAAAAAGATCATATTTATTTTCATTATTTCTTAATATTGCTAACTTGTTCCTCGAAAAGTTTCATCGCTGTTGAATGAACCGTTTTTTCTTTAAATCAATTTGTCTCGTTGAGTATTGAACGTCTCTCGTATATAAATTTATTATTAAAAATATTTGACTAAATTTTTAAATTATTTTAATAGGCAAAGGTTTGACAATTTGTGTGTCTGTCATTGGTGGAGATTATACCCGTTCGTATAGTGAAGCAATGGCAGCAAAACAAAATCTCCGAAAAACCATGGATGAAGAAAGAGTTAAAGGTTTCGTTGATGTTCTAGTTGCTAGAAATATAACTGACGGATTGTGCCATTTGTAAGATTCAAAATCTTTACATCATTATATAATAATTAATATTTTTTTTGGGAAATTTATAGGGTCCAAACTAATGGTTTGGGCGGTTTAAAACCAAATACTGTGATATTAGGCTGGCCCTATGGTTGGCGCCAATCAGAGGACGACAGAACCTGGCAAGTTTTCTTGCAAACTGTAAGAAATGTAACATCAGCAAGAATGGCTCTTCTTGTTCCGAAGGGAATCAACTTCTTCCCAGATTCTACAGAAAAGGTACAATATTTTATTTCATCTATTTTGTGCTCAGATAACCAAAGTATTTTTATTTAGTCTAAGATTTTGAAGAAACCTAACTCAATATTATTAAAAATCAAATTTATTAAAAATAATTACTTTTAAAATATAATTCTTCAAAAACTTTGACTGTATAGTAAATAATTTTTAAAAATAAATCGGTCGATATTTTGTTTTTTGGATAAATTTTTGAAATTAGTTATAAAAATCCAGACCATTGTATGATGATAAATTTCAGTTAAACTGAAGAAATAAAAGGTAGGAACCTGCATTCATGTAAATTTGTGTTAAATGTTTAAGTCATATGTGGTAAGTAACTTCTGAAAAATATTGTATTCGATGTTTTAAATGTCTGGCCATGAATTTATGTTTGTAAAGATTGTTTAGTGTTGTGAAGTGTATTCAGTGCTTTCGTACGCGATATTTATGGTGTCGCTTTGAAATAAAATCATATGGGAATGACTTCATTAAACAAATAATATTATGTTTTATTATTTTAAAACATTTAGGATATTCATTTCATTAAAAATCTATTTACTTCTACTTAGAAAAATGAAAAATCTCATTGGTAAAATATATATTTTTTAAATCATTTCATTAAAAATTTTATTGCTACATTAAATTACAAACAAAAAATTAACTTGTAAATGAATTAAACATTAATTTGGTTATCTGGGTGCTAAATATTTTTTTAAAAACGTTAAAAATGGGTTTTTAAAGTCAGCAGATTCCATGAAACCTTCATGAAAACAACAAAAAAAAAATGTAATCCGCTAGACTTTATAATTAGAAACTGGATATTATAATTTCATTATTAAATATTATCATATCTATGTCCATGAAAACAAAGCCTTAATATTATGAACTCTTGTTTGAATTCTACTCCGGATTCATTATCACTCGTAGTAATTTTGAGTTCAAATGTTAGGGTTAAAATAGGAAAGAGCAATATTTGTTTTCATGGATATCAGTGAATTTCATAATTAAATATTAGATCAAGTGATTAATATTCTAATTATTTCGTTGGTTTTGTTTATTTTTCCAGGTTATTGGCAATATTGATATTTGGTGGATAGTTCACGATGGTGGATTACTTATGCTTTTGCCATTTTTGTTGAAACAACATCGCACCTGGAAAAACTGCCGCATGCGTATTTTCACTGTTGCTCAAATGGAAGATAACTCAATTCTAATGAAGAAAGATTTGAAGAAATTCTTGTATCATTTACGTATTGAAGCTGAAGTTGAAGTAGTCGAAATGGTAAGTGATTTTCATTTTAAAATTGCATTATTCATGTCGTAGCTTATGTAATATCTATGAAAATAACAAGTGACACTATATTGATCTATAAATTTATTCACATATATTGAATTAATGTAAAATATCAGAAAATTTTTGCGTGTGCATTCGGAAAACAGTTACGTAAAATATTGATAATTTACTAGATATTTAAATTTCTAAAAATAAATAGAGAATCACAATTTAAACTTTTGATTTTGTTATAAATTAAATTAAACATATATTTATTAATTATGAACTATATTACAAAACCACTTATAACAACGATTTGGTTGTTACGACATAATTTGCTTTATTTGTTTGATCTTCTTAGAAAATTGTACTGAAATTGTATCAGATACGACATTGGTTATCTTTTTTTTTTATTTATTTTTTTTTTTATTGTTATTTTTATTGTCTGTAAATATAATCTATAGCGTAGATTTTTTTTATTATTACAGCGGAAGTTTATAAGTATGAACCTGTTCTTACAATTTTATTTTGCTTTTTTTATTTAGTACTGAATTAGTATTTGATACAACGAGATCAGTTATTACGACAAATCAATTATTTCTTTAAAAAATTGTCAAGAAATATAGGTTAAAGCGTCGATTTTTTAATTATTTCAGCGGAAGTTTATAAGTACGGAGCGGTTATTACGATATAATTTGCTTTATTTATTTAGTTTACATAGAAAATTGTGCTGAATTAGTATCTGATATAACGAGATCGATTATTACGACAAATCTATTATTTTTTTTTTTTTAATTGTCGGGAAATATAGTTTATAGCGTCGATTTTTTTTATTATTATTGAAGCGGAAACTTATAAGTACGAACCGGTTATTACAATATAATTTAGTTTACATAGAAAATTGTACTGAATCAGTATCGGATACAACGAGCAGAGCCGTAGCATGAAATTATGGCGCTCGGTGCAAAAGGATAAAAAAATTGTCTTTCTACACCTTTATCTTTCGGCGCCTTTATCGTTCGGCGCCTTTTTAATTCTGCGCCTTGTGCCAGGGCACCGCTCGCACCACCCACGCTACGTGTCAGAGCGACAACGAGATCAAATATTACGATAAATATAATTTTATTTTTTCCGATATGATTTTGCATAATATACTGGAGCTTCGAAAAAAATATATTAGAAGTAACATTATGAACTTTTTTTTTTAAATCGAACCAAAGATTTTTTTTAGACAACAAACACAAACGACTTTATTTTCAATAAAAATATTGAAAACTAAAATAATGTTTATACACATGGAGATAATCTTTAAAATATTAAAAGACAAAATAATGAATAAAAAATTATAATTTCTTAACCAGTTATATTTTCCATAATTATTGTCTTAAATGAAAATATTAAAAGTAAATTTATGAAAATTTAAAAAAAAATATAAAATATTTCTTTTTTAATACTAAATACAATCCACTTTATTATAATATTTTTTTAAAGAAATATTGAAAACTAAAATATCATACCTTCACTTCGAGATATTCTTACATATATTTATAAAAAATTTAAGGATATGAAATTTTGAATCCTGTTTTTATAATTATTACATATTCACACATTATAAATAAAACAAAAAAAAAAATATTTATCACAAATCCCGTCGACTTAATTACTTTTTTTTTTCAAAGAAATATTGGAAAATAATGTAACTACGTATTAAGATTATCTTTAAAATATTAAAAAAAAAAATTAGATATGAAGTTTCAATGTTATTTTTGTTTATTTTTTTTATTTGTTTTTCATTTAAAATAAAAATATTATAATAATATTAACTAAATTAAATAAATGAATTAATAAGTGTATTTTAAGTTTGTCATTCAGCTCTTTTTAACTTGAAATAATGATTAACGGTCTCTATGACCGCTTTTGTTGTTTCCGTGCTTCGTCGTTATAAACGGTTTATATTTTCAATTCTTGATCTTTTACTTGTATAAAACTTATAAGTTTGTATTATTATTATTTAAGAGTAATATCAGTGTATATACATTATTATTTTCAAATTTATTTATTTATTTCTACATGATAATTTTGGTGTTGTAACATAATTTAATCTTTAAATT
This sequence comes from Pogonus chalceus, assembly GCA_002278615.1. NCBI lineage: Eukaryota > Metazoa > Arthropoda > Insecta > Coleoptera > Carabidae > Pogonus > Pogonus chalceus. The sequence goes on from NEEE01002054.1 coordinate 298,698, forward strand.
CTAGTAAATGGGTAAGTATAATATTTTGAAAATATTCATTTTTCTAGATGGATAGTGATATTTCCGCTTATACTTATGAAAGAACACTAATGATGGAACAAAGAAATCAAATGTTAAGAGAGCTAAGGTTAAACAAAAAAGAAAGTCTGGGCGTGGTAAGTAATTTTAAATTTCTCTCACAAAAACAAGTGTTTACCAAACAAAATGAAACGATTTGCAAGATACTTAATATATTTTATTTAGCAGCTTACCTTTTATCAAGCAAATTGTTATTATAACATTTGCTTCCCATATTTTAGATCGCTGTCTTTCATAGAGCTACAGTACATGTATTTAAATACGTTTAAAGTTACTTAAAGTATTATTATTTTATTTTATTAACACTAAAAGTTAAAAATAATTATTTTCATGCAAATATATATTTATATAAATATCTTAATTTGATTAAAAATAAATATTTATTTTATTTATTCTGTTTCCCAATTTAATATTTACCTCTTTCGAACATTTATTTTTATATTCCGAATATTTAAATTTTTTTAATGTAGTAATTAAGTTACAAAGATTAATTTTATTTGATCTAAAAAAGTATGAATTAATTATGAAATGTTTTAAGCAAACTACTATTATTTTTTTCTTCAAATCATTTAGAATTTAATTAATTTTTTTTAATATTTCAAAAGTAACTTTAAACGTTAATATAAATGTACTTAAAAATAAAAATTAGTACAAACTGAAACTTAGCATTTCAATGGCTGTTTCAATCATATTCATACTAGATAACCCCGGCCCTTACCATAATTTTAAATTATTTTAAGTTAGTTATATCATAAATTTTACTTATTTACCCTATTTCAGTTCGTAAATCATTTTTCAGTTCATCATATGCATCAATCATCTATTTTTATGTGGTTATAACGTAATACATTTTCAATATTATGGAAAACAAAAATAATTAAATGCGCAATATATTTAATATAAAATAATTTTATTATATAGTGTTGGTTTATAGCAATGTGAAACGAAGACTCAACAAAGGTTTCTTCTGAGGATATTAAACACGTATGGTTTTGATACGTTGATTGATTTGCAGTGTGTCAAACTAACAGTTTTGAGTCTTACCTTTTTTTTCTCTTGTTTTTTCTTTTGAGTGTTAAGGAGTGTTATATTTGTTTGCTATTTTTGTTTAAATTGATGCTTAATTTTTTAATAGGTACAAGCGATTGTTGATCACCATCATCAAGTTGACGCGAAAATTGCAACAAAAGTTCGTTTCCAAGAACCAAATAAAAACACCGAAGAATGTGAAACGCCCCTAGTTAATGATAATTCCTTAGAAGTATGTATCCTGATTTTATGTTGTGCTCTAAATAACATGTATATATATATATATATATAATGTAATCATTGTTAGTAGATTTACTAACAGCATGACAATTTATTTTAAATTTGACTTATGCTAGCTTAAAAACAATATATAACTACATTTTTAATTTATTTCATATGTCTACTACTGAGAATTATTTTTTTTATATTTTAATTTATGGATTTCATAAGTTGTAGTTAAAATATTTAAAAATATCTTTACTTAAGGGGTTACACCACCTTGGCGCGCGGAAAAATAAGTATAAAATAAACATTTTTTTTTGACGCAGCTATTAAACGTATAAAATAATTTTGCTCATATACATAGTAGTTTGGTGAATAATTTTATATAATAATAAATAAAAAAATTTTAAAATGACGGGAATATGAGCCAATAAGTAGGATTTTCTTTTGAAAGACTTTACCGATGGTGCACTTATATTCTCTGTCAGGCACTGACTTACTAAAAAATATATATTTTTCTTATTATGAAAGGTAATAGCTAAGTACTAAGTAACAAAGGGGAGTTTAAAAAAAATTGTATAAAATGACAGCTTTTTATCGAAATTTTGAATTAAAAAAATTTATAACTTCTGCATCACGTATTAGAAAATATTATAAAACTACGTGTTGTAAATTTGAACAAAATCGGTTGAGTAGATCTT